>CAJUYH010008465.1:0-15435 GCA_910591685.1 Galerucella tenella
CCATCTTTATGACGTAAAGCGCGTTTTGGCGGACTTTCAAATTTTATGATTTTTAAAGTCGTTTTAAAAGTAAAGTTTATATTTTTTTGAAAAAATAGGCATGCAAGGTGTTAGGAGACCTGATAGAGCGTCAATTTCCACCAATAGCAAAATTTATGCTTGTACCCTATTGATTTTCCGTCATCACCGCATAAAAATTGTGGACTGCCTAACGAGGTACACAGTATGGAAACAATGGAAATAATAAATCCTTCCTTATCTCAAAATGTATCAAAAGTTTATTATTTCGAATTTGTTGAGCAGTCTTAACATTAAATCTCTTTCATGTACGTTTTAACGAATATTATTTTATTATTATACGCTTTATCTGGTTTTGCATACCAAATTAAAGCTGGTGGTCTCGTTCCTGTGGTGCTGCAATATTCCGCATTTAAACTATCAGTTGATTTCCGGTAGATATCGTTTACGCCAATTAACTTCCACAACTTTATTTAAATAGTTTTAATATAACTCACCAGTTCTATGGACTTTTCTATATAATTTTATTTCACAGCTGTTTCGTTTTGAATTGAGAGATTCGCATCAAGAGTAATTAAAGAAAGATGAATGAGTTACTGAATCAACGTACTTACTGTATTTGATGACCTATATATGTGACAAAGTTGGCACTCTTTATTATGAGTAGGTACTGAAAGTTTTCTTAGCACACTACAAATGATGCAAAAATTTTCATGGTAAGGTTTCTTCTTCTATTCCACAGAATTTGTATTCGTGTGGCTTCAGTAGTTTAATCTTTTTGAGGGAACAATATCCTGTCAAAACTGTTAGTCTTAGTGCAGTCTTACTCTCGCTTAGGGCGGGTATTATAAACATGTCTTGAAGTTAACTTTGAATTTAAAAGTCGAGTTAATTTTAGGTTTTGAAATGTGAGTTTTATAAAAGTCTCATTAGGCAATCCAGAGACCTGTCAAATAAAATTCAATATGGCGACACAGGCCAAACAAATGTGATTTAATACATTGTAGACCGTGGATTTTGGTATACATTTGGTATACAAGTGTTTATTTTGGAGAAAGGTTCTTTTATTTTGCTTTGGTGTCTCTATACTAACAATATACAATAAAAAGTTCAGTTTTATAAAACTTTTAAGCTGGGTATATCAATTTAGGACCAGCTTTTGGTTGTGTACGAACACTGTACGAACATTGTGTGTGTGTACGAACACTGTGTAAGAACACTATTTTTTTGTTAGTGGTTTTTAGACTATCAAGAATTATTATTTAATATTTACGGGTAAGTAACACTGACTAAAACATATACAATATTATAATGGAAGTGAAACTTTTATGAAATTGCTGGCATTAAAATTTCACTTACTTGAATTGGAATATATCACGTGTAGTATTTAACTTTTATGCTAACGGATTTCAGGAGTGAAACACCTACCTCAAAATGCCAACAACTTGTATTGTAGTCGGTTGTGGGAGCCGTTCAAACCGAGACCAAGTTAGCTTTTTTTAAGGTCCCAGCTGTTTTAAAGAACATATTTTTGGTGCACAAGAATGAATTAAGTAAGAAGCGCAGAGAAATGTGATTAGCAGCAATCAATAGAGATGATTTAACAGAATTAAAAATCAAATATCAGGCTGTATGTAGCAGGCATTTTGTTCAATAACAATATTTATAAAAATTAAGAAAAGTGATATATTCTAAATAAAAAATACTAATCAAATGAACAATATACTAAACACTAATAAAATATACTAAATTGAAGCAAAATATACTAATAAATTCGACTAAAAAGTCTTGAGCACTGTTTATGACTGAATAGACAATACAAAACTAACCTATCTGTCTAAATTGCCCTGTACGGCCATATTGCGTCACGTGATCTGGATTGCCTAAAAATAAAAAGAAGAACAGCCTGGAGCATAGAGATTTATTCTCTATTGTCTAGAGTTTTGACATTTTGACGTTTAGTTTTGATATGTCTGTTTGGTGTATTTGTTATTTCGTTCCCAGTGTCGAATTTTTATTTTATTTGCTCCTGTCTGAATGGATAGACGAGCCCTAAACTTTTCCAATGAGGAAGTTGAATCTAGTCCTGTTCCGTTCCACAAAGTTCAGCCTATTTCTAAATATCCTTCAACAACATTTATAGCATCTTGTTCATCGTCGGCTGAAAGTTCCTCAAAAATATCTTGGATATGGTTTGTTAACATTGCAAAATTCAAAGAAAACAAAGTAAAAAAAATCAAAATATTCACAATATAATTAATTAAGGTTATAAATGCCAAGTTGTTGACAGAACCGTCAGAACAGAGCAACTATCAAATCACGAAAACCTGTTTTTTCCATAAAGTTAACTTTAATCGAAACCCCTTCCACCCGACAAAGCTAACTCCGCCATTTTGAGGTTAACTATAACATGTGACGTTATTCTACAAATTAACTTTTAGTTATATGTCAAAATACCTACCCTTAGACATTTATTTCTTCTCATCTGGTTGTATTCCCACTAGA
Organism: Galerucella tenella; assembly: GCA_910591685.1. Taxonomy (NCBI): domain Eukaryota; kingdom Metazoa; phylum Arthropoda; class Insecta; order Coleoptera; family Chrysomelidae; genus Galerucella; species Galerucella tenella. Next base: position 2,524 of record CAJUYH010008465.1, read on the forward strand.
ATATGGATATTTTCAATATCAGATCTTCTCAATAATTCAACTCTTGAAAACTCTCCATATTTTCATTTAAAATGTTCTTGAAGTCACGAGAGCTACGATGACAGGCATTAAAATATTCATCAAGACATCGGTTAAGCTTGGCAACACCAGTGGTCCCAATCTCATGATAAACTTGGAAAAATGAAAAAAACAGTTAAACCATGGAAAGCCGTTCCAGAAACCAGGAAAGAACAAGTTATCCTGACCCGTCTTCGAATAGGTCACACCCGATTTTCCCATGAACATTTAATGTCGAAATCCGAACAATCCCGCTGTACAGTGTGTCAAGTCCCTTTAACAGTGAAGCATGTATTCAGTTTCTGCACAAAGTTTAATTATTCACCAAAATTGTTAGTTTTTATACCTATACTGTAGTAGTACTTAATATGTATTGTTCATTTGGTAGCGCTAATAACCTAAAGGGATGATTCGCTTTATTTTTCTTCAATAAAAAAAAGGCAGAACGTGTCGCGGGTCACACGGTAGGAACTTCAGCTCCTTTTAAGCAAAAATTATCCACTTATAGCAACATCTTATATTTAAAAAGGGAAACCGTAGCATTTTACAAATTGGACATTCAAGAACTGTACGTTTACCACAAAAAAATTACTGGAAACATAAAATTGAATTGTTAAATTTTCTATTTGAAGTTATATTACAGTTTATGTAAATTTTTATTTTCTAGATTTTTTACTAAGTGGGTCGTAGAAAAAATATGCTGCTCGACTCGTGTGGATTGTCCATATCGCACTTGAACGATTGAGCACTCCGCCTACGGCGTCGTGCTCAAACTTTTGTCCTCGTGCGATATGGCCATCATATCCACACTAGTTGCACAAACTACTATTTCTATCAAAATATGCCCTTTTACATTTAAAAACAACCTGCCAGATGTCAAATCAATTTATCCATCCATTTTAAAGTTATCGAATTAAAACATTCAAGTTTTCAAAATTTCAACACCCTGTATTTCGAAAAGTAAATGTGCTAGATCCCTTAATCCTCATATCATTTTGTCCAATTTTACGAGAGGAATCTACATGCAAACGATGTAATTACCCTTAACGCTCGAGATGCTTATACCATTTTTTGCGCGATCGTATTGAAATAAATTCCGAATAAAATAATTTAAATTTCTTCGAAATGAACGAAATGTCAAAAGTGACATTTATACTTCTCGATCAGTTTAAAATATATTTTGCATTTTGGTGAAATTGTTTTTGCTATTTATTACTTTTTGCGCGATCGATCTTTTTTGTTTATTTACAACACCGGTTGTCAGGTTGTGTTTACTGGTTTCTAAGTCTAACACGTCGGTAAGTGATTTACTTACCGTTCAGACGTCGGTAAGTAAACTACGTCTTAGCCCTAAATACATTTAAGTGGTCCTAAATAATATATTACTTCATTCATTACAAAAAAAACAAAAAAATAAGAAGATTGATATTTTTTAATGAACAAAATCGAACAGAACAATATAAAAAGTAATAAATAGCATGAAAACAATTTCACCAAAATGCAAATTATATTTTAAACTGATCGAGAAATATAAATGTCACTTTTGACATTTCGTTCATTTCGAAGAAATTTAAATTATTTTATTCGAAACTCGAATATTTCAATACGATCGCGCAAAAAATGGTATAAGCATTTCGAACGTTAAGGGTAATACCGGTCTCCAGCAAAATTGGACCAAACATTGCTGTCGACCGGTAAACAACCCTTACCGTTCTTGATACTTAATATACTATTTCGACGTCTGAACGGTAAGTAAATCACTTACCGACGTGTTAAACTTAGAAACCAGTAAACACAACCTAGATTTTAATATAGCATCGGTGGTTCAGTGGTAGAATGCTCGCATTCCACGCGGGCGGCCCGGGTTCGATTCCCGGCCGAAGCATATGAATCGCTGCTTCGTAAACAAGAGACTCAGGAGAGAGCACACGCACGCAAGTAAGGCACATAACGAAGCAACGTAACATAACGTAACGTAACGGTCAGATCTTTTGCGTCGCGACCCCCGGTCGCTCAAACATAACCTGACGTAAAGAACTAAAGTTCCAAAAAAATGTTCTTGATGTTAGCGTGGTAACAATTTTCTTGTTGTAAATTATTACAATAAAACCAGCCACGAGTAATTCAACTTTTAACATACCATGAAACCCATTGGAAACGTATTTGATACAAATAACTTGGGAAGCAATAAAATTCAGCATTAAAAATTCCTGAATGTCTCAAGTACGGCTGTCTATAATTCAGAAATTACTTATTTAGAGAATTCTTTCCAGACATAAAATCTTCTTTTTGAAATAAATGCATTTTAACAACATCCGCAATGTACCGAGAATAATAGATTCTTCTCACGTTTGTCTGTCTCGTCGAGAATCTCTAAAGTTTTCCTTCAAACCATTCGATTACAGTAATTCCTGACCATAATTGATGCTAAAATAACCCAGCGAGTGTTTCTTGAGCACTTTTTTTCGCTCTATTGTGTTCTTTTTAAAGTTAATTCTGTAATTGTTAAGAATTGATGTTACCTGAATGCCACATGTAGGCGTACAAGTAATTAAATACTTAAACCGAAGCAAAAGTAGGAAACGTTTTTAAAATTATAATTTAAATAACGAACATTAGAAATCGCCCAAAAAAATGGTTAGTACGTTCTGTTTTATGATTTTAACAATAACATACTTCCAGTATAATTAGGATTAACAATTATTTTATTTACCTTATACGTGCCAAAATCGATTACTGATCTATAGTATATTCTTCAACAAAAAGCCAAATTTTGAAAAGACTAGACACTGTCCATAACATAATAATGCCTTGCGCATAATATCTGGTGCATATCGAACTTCTCCAGTGGAAAGTCTATATTGAGAATTAGGGGAACCATCTTTATCTACAAGAAGAAAAATGTTGACATTATCATATGCCACTTCTGTATCAGATAATCCTGAGCATCCAATGTACCAAAAAATTCATACAGATGCCTTTAATCAAACAGCTCAGCAACAACAGAAACCAAATCCAACTTTCTATGATCGAGTACGAGAATACACAGCAGAACTTCAAATCGAACATTCACCTATCTTTAGGCACACACATGCCAGTCCTCCTTGGCAAATTCCGAAACCACAAATTGACACTAGTCTCACTTTTTTAAACAAGTACGAGTTCCCCAGGTGATTGATTACAAATATTTTTAATAAAAAAATAAACGAATATAATGAATATCATAAAATATATTCGGATGCTTCCAAAACTCCTACTGGCGTCGGAGCCGCAGTTGTTACAACACATTGTAACCTATCCTCCAAATTACCACCCTGTAGTACTGTTTTCACTGGAGAATAGGGTACAAGCATAAATTTTGCTATTGGTGGGAATTGACGCTTTATCAGGTCTCCTAACACCTTGCATGCCTATTTTTTCAAAAAAATATAAACTTTACTTTTAAAACGACTTTAAAAATCATAAAATTTGAAAGTCCGCCAAAACGCGCTTTACGTCATAAAGATGGCTGCCCCATGGTGTGACGTCATTTGATTACGTTCTCATTCGTGTAGTTCTTGTCACCTTATTTGTTTCTGAAAGCTTCAAAAATGGATAAAGCCAAAAAAAACTTTGTATTCCAAGTATTGCATTGTTCCAGTGTGTAAATCAACGTCTATTAAAACTCCAGATATATTAATTATTTGTTACTTTACCTGATGGCGCAAGCAAAAATACACTTAAAAGTACCTACTTCTATGCTGGTAATTTTTATTCTTGAATAGTTTGAGGTTATGTACCTATATGTCTAGGAATCAACCATAAAAACATCATTTTCTTATGACCACACATCGAAATATGGTTGGTATATATTATATAAATAAAACATAGTTTAAATCGTACTTACGATAATGCTTTAACTTCTCTTATTCCCTCTGCATTAAAGCAGCTGTTTGACTTCATAAATTCAAGCAGCATAAATGAGTCTACTTTGGGCAAGTTATCAGTTTGTGCTTTTACAAAACCTTCGCTAGCCATATCTTTACTCACAAAATATGAAAGAATCGTCACTGAACACTAGTTCAGTGTTCACTGAACACTGAACTCGTGAATAAAATATATTCTTCCAAAAGTTTTAAAATATCCTCGGAAATATCGAATATTTATGTCCACTTTCCACTTTACGTTGACTTTTAGAAATAAAAAAAGCACACACAAACACGTAATGGTCTCAAACAAATATATAAATGATATTTTTACGTCGATGAAGCAATTAATAGTTGATTAAAATACAATATAAACAGACAACTACACATAACCTAATGCAAAACCGGCCATATTGACATAAGTAAACACAAGACATATAACATCACACGTATCATCGGTAGCGTTCGGAAATCCTCGAGTTGTGGTCGGAAAGTGCATTGACATTTGAATTTTATTTTAAAATTTGGGAGTAATTTCCAATGGAAACTGGTTTATTTCCTTGAGTTAACTGTATAAACCCTCACTTCGTGGAATCTACTCATCATATGGTTTTAAATGAAACTAACTGTTTCTAAATGACTCCACAATATATTTGAAAAAATGTGTAAATTGCAAGTAAATTATTGACAATTGTTTCGATAAATATATCATCATCAGAATGACAGAAAATACTTTTGACATGATGTATACTTGATATATATTTGGCTAGTCCAAATAGTGCCTATCTAGTGATTGACTTAATATATATGAATAGAAAAAAGAAGAAGATTTTACAAATAGTAGCTTTGATATTATTAGCAAGAACTGGACTTCCTTGAAGAATTAGAAATTAGAAGACACTTAACAGACCCACAATATGAAGTCCTCAATGAACAGCTGAATCTAGGAAGTTCTCCATTATTAAACTGTCTTCTTAAGTAATAATTGTAAAGATCAGCAGATATAGTTTTCCTGGTTTCCTATATCGTTGCACAGTTATACTGATCTTAAATGGGACAAAGATATCCAGAATATCCCCATAGGGCTAATAATATCAAAGCTACTATTTGTAAAATCTTCTTCTTTTTTCTATTCATATATATTAAGTCAATCACTAGATAGGCACTATTTGGACTAGCCAAATATATATCAAGTATACATCATGTCAAATGTAACTTCTGTCATTCTGACGATGATATATTTATCGAAACAATTGTCAATAATTTACACATTTTTTCAAATATATTGTGGAGTCATTTAGAAACAGTTAGTTTCATTTAAAATTTAAGCAAAAGTTATGTAATACATCTGACGTTATAGATAAACAATTTGCATATTCTTTGGTGGTTGAGTAGTAAGCACATCAGACTCTCACGCGGTAGACCCGGGTTCGATTCCTCGCGAGGAATTTTTTTTATTGTTAATTTTATTTTTAAATAATCATTCTGCTTGATATTAATAACGACAACAGGTAGACGTTTGAAATATTTAGCAGAATATTCATTATTATAGATAATGGTATGGTACCCTTCATGAGGGAGTCCGACTGGCAACATCTACTTATAACAGCATCGTATATTTAAAAAAGGAAACCGTAGCATTATACAAATTGGACATTCAAAAACTGTACGTTTACCACAACACAACACAACACAAAATTAGTGGAAACATAAAATTGAATTGTTAAATTTTTAATTTGAAGTTATATTACAGTTTATAGAAATTTTTATTTTCTAGATTTTTTCCTCAGTGGGTCGTAGAAAAAATATGTTGCTCGACTCGTGTGGATTGTCCATATCGCACTTGAACGATTGAGCACTCCGCCTACGGCGTCTTGCTCTAACTTCGTCCTCGCGCGATATAACCATCATATCCACACTAGTTGCTCAAACTACAATTTCTTTCAAAATATGCCCTTTTACATTTAAAAACTACCTGCCAAATGTCAAATCAATTTATCAATCCATTTTAAAGTTATCGAATTAAAACATTCAAGTTTTCAAAATTTCAACACCCTGTATTTCGAAAGGTAAATGTGCTAGACCCCTTAATCGCGCAAAAAAAATTATGGAAATAATAGTAAAAATTTATCCGAACAAATTCAAGTAGATCACTAGCACTGCGAATACCAGCTTTGCATAGAATTTAAATATAGCATCGGTGGTTCAGTGGTTAGAATGCTCGCATTGCACGCGGGCGGCCCGGGTTATAATCCCGGCAGGAGCATATTATTATGAATCGCTGCTTAGTAAACGAGAGAGAGACTAAGGAGGCACAAGCACGCAAGCAAGGCACTTAACGAAGCAACGTAACATAACGTAGCGTAAAGTAACGCGTAACGGTCAGATCTTTTGCGTCGCGACCGCTGGTCGCTCAAACATAACCTGGCGTAAAGAACTAAAGTTCCAAAAACTATTTTATTTTGAATCTGTATTTAATTTTAACAAGCACGCCTATGCTATGTTCTTATTGTTTTAAAATTTAATGTGAGTTTTTTCATAAACGTATATTCCATTCTCCATGCTTTTGCGACAATTTAAATAAATTCCAACTCGTTTTATCAGCAATTTTTTTCTGGACAAAAAAAACGTAACGATGAGCAACAAAGAAAACTTGTTTTATCAATTCAATTCGAATACGAATTTTAAAGTCGCTGGTTTCGTGTATCGGGAGTGTGTTTTCGATTTATTTATTATAAACATTGATATTTTTATAAACAATTTGGTGGAAAATCATGGTGAAATTAATGCTTTTCGACGATGTTGGCTTTGTAAGTAATAAAAATGATCAACTTTTTATATTTACTGATATGGTGCTAAACTGTGTAATAATTTGTACTTTCTTTATTAGCTTTACTTGTATGTGGGTTTGTTTGTTTCACATTTATCAAGAACTGATGACAATACAATAATTCCAATTAAATAAAAAATAATAATTATTAATTCCTTCAGTTGTGATGAAACGTCAAATTTCACTTGTTTATTTCTAAAGTATAACCTTTAAACCTTTTTTAACCAATTTGAACGCTCATATTGATTCGAAATTTCACATACTTTCCAAGAACCGATAACAATACAATATATAGGGTGTTCCATTTATAACGCAACCAATAAACTCGATTCTTACCACTTTAAACGATCAGATTCATTAGAACTTTTTTTTGCACACCCAATATAGTAATGTTCCATTAAAAATTACATCTTTGATAAGGCATCAAGTTTAAAAAAACTAAAAAGTGTCGGATAGGAAAAATATTAAAAAAAGTATTCTTGGTAACGATAACTAGTATGCTACCAAAACGTTGAAATAGGAGTATAAACAAAATTGTTTAATTTACCAAAAATTATTTTGAATATACCACAAGGAACATACAGAAGATAACTTTCCGTCCTTTCAACGCTTTAAATTTTAAACCTATTTCTGGAAATTACTAAATTGAGTGCCTTCTTGAGATTATTTTAGGAATTTTATTTGTAAAAAATTTAAAAAAAAACTTATTTGTGTACCAAAGTAACTCTTAGGAACAAGTCGAGGTATACTTAAAAAAAATGAAAGGACTGGAGGGAAATTGGAATTTTTGACTTTGAAATTTTTCTATTTTCATAATTAAAATAATTTTTTTACATATGTTTTATTAAAACTTCCAAGTATTTCTTTTAAAATACACCCTTTATGTTTTTTGTAAGGTTAATAATGGTTTTCGAATAATTAAATAATAATAACTTAAAAAACTCAGAAAATAGTTAAATTTTGAATAATTTTTGAACATTTTTTTTTCAATTTTTCTCTAATGAATCTTCTTTTTACCATAAAATAAAAAAAACCTTCCAAATCAAATGACTACTGAAATGATTAAAATGAAATATCTATAAAAATTCATAAGGAGCACCCTAGGATTTTTTTATTGCAAAATTTTTATTACTTTTCTATTACCTATTTTAAACTTTCTGGAAACTATTGGGTTTTTCATTAATTACTATCAATTATTTGTCACTTAAAATAAAACCTTAATTTTAATTTATAAAACTACCATTTTAGATTAAGTAACCCCCACATTATTTTTTTTCTGTCTCGTCTATCGAGAAGATACGTTATAACTATAATGAACATGTAAATTAGATGAAGGTAGCTCTAATAACCAATTAGCTTCCGGGAAACAATTACAAGCGTCGTATGTGCTCTTGTTATATGATTAAGAAAATAATCTTCCCGTCATTAAAGTTTCAACAGTTATTAGATGTATTAGGAAATTGCTTAGCGGTTTTAGCATAATCCCCATTGTGTATTCGGCAAATTCCAAAAAGAAAATGTCATTTTAAACATCAAAAAATATACAACTCGTATATACCATCATAGGCGTATGATAAATTTTTTAAAAAAGAACATTTTTTTATGAAAATTTTTATTTACCATGAGAGCAGCATACAATTTTTAAAAGGGAAAAATGTATTTGCAAAAATGTCTATCTACCATGGACGTAATATAAAGTTCTCATTCACCATGGACGGACGATAGATATTTGTAAGAGGTCATAGGTGTATGATAGAATTTTTGAAAATTTTTTTGTGAAAATTCCACACTGGTGATTTTTAACCAATCAGAACGTGTATTTCTGTCAGATCACCATAGCAACGGATGAATTTTACTGGAAATTTATTCCTGGTGGGTACCCAACAGCGAATTATACTGGAATTTTTTTTGACGTTTATAATGACAGAATATTTTTTTTGACAATCTAATTTTTATTTGTTTACATAATAATTTTGATAAATTTCAACAAAAAGCTTAAATGTTTTCTAAATTCATGGACCATTATGATTGATGTTTATATTAAAAACGCAATTATTGTATACTATGGCAGGTTGATTCGAAGTTGCTTGCTTTTGATTCAGAGATTCTTGGACTGTCTTTGCAGAAGTTGAAGCAGACCACATTGCGTCAATTTGCAGATATGGTTTTATGGAGTGACGGCTACCATGCCCTGTTATTTTAATTAATTGCTGTTCTCCAATTCCCGTTTTGGCTAGAGTTGAAACAGCAGTGGCCCTCGCAGTATGATTTGTTATCTTGATCTTGTTGACATCGATTCCAATTACTGATGCCGCCGATTTGAACCAGGAAGATATTGTATTTTGTCTAACCGGGCATTTCTTTTACCAACCTTTGTAATTGGGGCGGTGCCAGTTTGGATTTGGAGTTAAAAATAAACGATACGTTTTGATATGTTGGTCTCGCTTTCTTATTAGTTTTTTGAACAGTCTTACTGGGCATAATTCTTCATTGACTGTATTCGGTACAAGCCACTTACTGTCGGCCATTCTTTTTGAATCGCCTTGAGTGGTCTTGGAGAAAACCGGGTTATACTCAATGCGTCCTGTTGGTTTCCCTTGATTGTCAATTTCCTCCACAAAATATTCAATTGTTGCTGCCGCTCCTTCATTTCCTCTCAAGGCCAATTCATGAGCAGCAATGTGAAAGAACTTTCTTTGCAATCCTTCCGGAGTGTTTTCGTCCCAAAGCTCAATAATATTTATCAATTTCGTCTGCTGATAGTGCGGATGAACTTGCCTTTCTCTTGGTTGGATCTATTTGTAGCTTCTGACGCTTAGTATTTTTTGCAGCTCTTGCGTTGACAAATTCTATGTCAGAGAATGGATTAAATTTGCGATTATACCTTTCGAAAAAATATTCCTGCAACTGCTTAGCTGTAGAATTCCATAGAACTTTGATAACGCTCTCCTTGTAGTCTTCGGAGTTCTTTTTTCGTATGTTGAAGGCATAGTCTTCAAAAATGAGCGCCAGTTCTTCCACAGGTATATCCGCTCTGTCGAAATCATACGCTTTTTCTGTGCAAAAGTTTATAAACTGCTCCCATACACTTGCCTTCGATTTCCTAGTATTCGCTGGTGTCAACTGCTTAATATTCTGGCGAATATTTTCTTTACTTTCTTGACCGAAGCGAGACATTTTTCTACGTCGTGCTGTTTTACAAATTTTTGACAGAAATAATTTCTAGTTTAGAGTTTCACTGAGTTGCCATGGTAACTGAATAGTCAAGTTGACAAAACCTGTTTTGCAAGAACTTGATTAAGACGAATATTGATGTTGTTGGAAACACATTTGGTGTGGAATTTTCACTAGTAATACCACTAGAGGTCAAATTATTTCCGTAAATTTTTTCGAGCTCATGAATATTTTGCAAATTATCTCGAGTCGAAAACGAGGGATAATTTTCTGAAAATATTCATGAGCGAGAAAAAATTTTCGAATTTGATTTGACCTCGTGTGGTATTCGGTAAGAAAATTCCACACCAAATGTGTTTATTTCCAACAACATCAATTTTCGTCTTCATCAACCTGCCATAGTATATAATAATTCCGTTTTTAATATAAACATTAATTATAATGGTCCAAAGAATTAAGAAAACATCTAAGCTTGTAGTTGAAATTCAAAATTATCATGTGAACAAATAAAAATTAGATTGTCAAAAAAAATACTCTGTCATTATAAACGTCAAAAAAATTTCCAGTATAATTCGCTGTTGGGTACCCAGGAAAAAATTTCCACTAAAATTCATCCGTTGCCATGGTGATCAGTTAGAAATACACGTTCTTATTGGTTAAAAATCACATGTATGGAATTTTCTTACCGAATACCACACGAGGTCAAAGTAATCTGGACATTTTTTCTCGCTCATGAATATTTTTAGAAAATTATCCCTCGTCTTCGACTCGAGATAATTTTCAAAATATTCATGAGCTCGAAAAAATTTCCGGAAATAATTTGACCTCTAGTGGTATTACTAGTGAAAATTTCAATATGAATTTCTACTATCAAGGAAGTAAACTTTTTGAAGAGATTAATTTTTTTGTAAAAATTTTGTATCATGAGCGTCCCACAACATTTTTCGAGCGTGTTAATTTATTTGGTAAAATTTCCATTTGCTATGGAGGTAAGAAAAAAAATATGGAAGCGGTTGATTTGTTTTTGTTTTCCCATTTTAATGCAATCAACTTTATTGGCCTTTAAATATACCAACGTATAGTCGACAAACAATATTCTGCGGCCAAATTGATTTGAAAATAGTGTGTCTAGCCGTGCGTAAATACTTTTTATTACTTTCCCAAGACTCCTTACTTACTTTCTTCTTTTTTATTTGAATATCATAATTTCTATGTTATTTTTCCAGTTTTATGCAAACTATGAACCTAATAAAAATAACGTTGGATAAGCAACTTTATCCAAATGAAAAGTGTAGCGGAGCGGACATTTCTATTCAACCATCAGTTCAATTGTATTTCAGGTTCGTTTAAGCCATTGTATTTTAAGAAGACGATTTTAGCACACGAATGAATGAATGGACAGTGTTTGTGTGTTGGGTATTGCGCAACCAGTTGTTTATGTTACATCGTAGTCGCTATTTATTGTACAAACCCGTTATGCCTTCCAAAAATACTGGTCAATAAATAATTTAAATTAATTTAAACTTTAAGACAATTAGTGTGATTTATAACGTTGCGTGTTAGTTAAGCGAGGTTGAAAGCTAGTCGATATATTATTTTTTCTACTACTAGCTGTGAAGTTGACAATTATTGCTCCTTCTAGCCAACTGAGAAGTTGAATTTCTCTATTAGTGGCTAATAATTTTTTTTATTAACAACCTAGGTCAATAATGGACCAATTCAAATATTTTGAGAAATCGGGGATAGTAAGTAGTTCAACAAAAACTTGTGCAACATAATTTTGTATACCCAGGAGATTGTGTTTAACATATTTGCTGCTTGAAATTACCTATCAAGATAAAATTATTTGAATAAAAATACCATTAGTTCAAAATTCGCGCTCAACCAAAAATTACTGATGATATAACGAGTACGTTAATAATACAGGGTGTCTCATTATATTCTGACTGTTTTCAAGAAGTTAGATAACTTTAACTGGGATACTGTAATGATTCAGGAATAAAGTTGAAATTGTCATAAACAAAAACTTTTTTAGCTTGTAACTGAAAGTAAACAGTAAAAAACAAATGAGAACATGTTTTAGGACACTATAAAACAAATGTTCGAAGTGTCTTCCTTCTTGGTCTATACATTTGTGGAATCGAACCATTAAGTTGTCAAATGCTGCTGTCAGCATTTCAAGAGGAATATTTTCCATTACTTGCCGTATGTTATCTGGATCAGTCAGGTCTGGGGAATTTGGAGGCCATTCTATTGGACCAGTCCTACCAATCCAATTATTTCCAAATTTTCTTCTGTATGTTCCTTGTGGTATATTATTCATTCTTTTTTTAATTTTTTGGGAAATTAAACTACTTATTTTTTCTTGACAACGGTAGCTGGAACGCTACCGAAACGTTGAAGTAAAGAATTTAAAAATATTGTGGTTTAATTTCCCAAAAAATTAAAAAAAGAATATTTCCAAATTGTTGGTTAACAGATTCTCTTGCTATGTTGGAATAATGGGGTGGAGCCCCGTCTTGTTAAAAGTAAACATTTTGGTTTAAATTTGAGAACTTTTAGAATTCTAAAAACTTTAGTCTTGTACATTTCCAAATTTGATGCTATTTTTCTGATTGAAGTTCTTGGATTTCTCTGTACAAGTTCATAAACAGATAACACTACTTCTAAATTTCCATTCACAGTTCTCTTTTGTCCAGATATAGAAGCAGTATTCCTAAATTTGGTTAACCATGTTCTGATAGTAGTTGTAGCAGGAGGATTTTTATTGAACTGTCTTCTAAATCGTCTTCTAGTCTGAACATAGGATTGAGTTTGGGCATATAAAAATATTGTTTGAGATTTTTCTTGTGCTGTATACTGTAGTTTGAGAGATTAAACACTTCAATTTTATTGAATATAAAACACAACGTGACGTTCTGTCAATGATCGCAATATTTTTGCGAT
>CAJUYH010008466.1:0-15433 GCA_910591685.1 Galerucella tenella
AAAAAAAAAAAAAAAAAAAAGAAAAACAAAGCTCTATCTCCTCGTTTTTCCATCATTATATCAATTTGTCTGTCTATCTCTTGATTATTTTTTTTTCCAATGCAAATGTAGTGTTTAGCATTCTACATTATATTGTGATATATTGTCGTTTTTTCTAATAAACAAATGAACAAAACAAAAATGTTTGCACTCGGAAGGCGCTGATTGAACATCCACAAATTATTATTAATTTTTGCACTTGTTTTTCAATCATATACAAATAATTGATCAGATTCGGATTTGTAATCAACAAAAAAAAAGCGATGTTTGTGAATTCAGAATTAAAATTTTGGTTTAATAACATTTCCCGATTTTATAAATATATAAATGTTCCATTTAATGCTTAATTATTTTTGTTTTTTTCTTTTCGTTCGTTTCTCTAGCTGCCAACATTGAGTTGATTATAAAAATGAAAACAAAACAAAATTGACATGTTTTTTTTCTTCTTTTTTAAATATATGGAATAATAATAACAAAGACGTGTAATCTTGGTGATATTTAGTTAGGTTATGTTATACATATCAATAGTCCTAAATTCTATTTTCCCTACAAAAATTACATAATATTATTAAGTATATTCTCTATTTGTACATGAGAATCCTTTCTGAACCGAATATAATTTCATGGTTTGTTGTTCTTTTTATTATTTATCTATCATTTTTTTTGTTTCAATGGTTTTTCCATTCCAAAACGATTCCTCAATGCCAACAGAGATGACATCGCAATACAAGAGCACACATTAAGTCTTTCTTAATTATCGAGAAAATGCTCGAGCGAATTTCTGATTTTTATGATCATATCAATTTACGCCAGTAAATGTGAAAGTAATAAAGCTTTCAATTATATAATAGATACATGACAAAAATAATAATAATAATAATAATAAAATAAAGAATAAAAATATTACTCTTGCATTGCAATTTTATAAAGCAACGACATGACTGTCTGGCACGCGCACAATATATTTTTTGTTTTACTTTTATTGTGTGTTAAATTTCTTTTCAATTGTATTCCCGCATGTTTTCATTGAGATTACATCATAACTCTCTTTTGTATATTTCTTTCTTTCTCTCTCTCTCTCACCCTCGGACACACACATACACACACATACATACACAAACACTTTACTCTTTACTTCTTCTAACATGAGAAATGAATACAAAGAAGAGAAGCGAATATTGAACGATTTAAATAACCGTTTATTGAAAATAACGCAATCGTCAATTAGAATAATTATTCATATTTATTTTTTTTTCTTTTTCATTTAATCTTTTCTTCTTTGATTATTCATTTCTATTGTGCTTGGCAGTGACACGACTGATTGAAACTTGAATAAAAATAATTTAACGGCGAAAAAAAAACCGGGGAGAAAAAAAAAGAAAAATGATAAATCATTTCGAACGTATAAATTGTTGCTTTTTTTTTTTTGGTTCAACACAGGAGTAATTATGATGGTGACATGGAAAATGTTGTAACGTGACGCGTTTGATTTTCGCGTTAGTGTAGCTGCTATCACTACTACTACGACTACTAGTACACTTTAAGCGCGTTCACCGCGAATTCGTCGTGCGAGTTGGATGTCTTTCGGCATAATAGTTACGCGTTTGGCGTGGATGGCGCACAAATTGGTGTCTTCAAAGAGCCCGACGAGATAGGCTTCGGACGCTTCCTGGAGTGCTCCAATTGCAGCGCTTTGAAAACGCAAATCAGTCTTGAAATCCTGTGCGATTTCACGAACCAAACGTTGGAATGGCAACTTTCGGATCAAGAGCTCAGTCGATTTTTGGTATCGTCTGATTTCACGAAGAGCGACAGTACCTGGCCTATAAACAACAAATAAATAATTAGAAAAAACATATTATCAATTGTACTATTAAGTACGTTAGTAAATCATAGTTGGATGAGATTGAGGCGAATACTACTGTCGAAAATCACTCCACTGATCCAATTACGTTATCTTTATTTGAGGCTACAAAATAAAATTCCGGTATTTCAAAATAACATATCATTCACAGTAAAGTGAATCATTTAATTACTTTTAAATGAACAATTCATTGAAATTATTTCAACAGATAAACAGGAAGATATGAAATAGATTATTTAATGGAATAAAATTTGAAAATTGAGGTCCATGAATGAACCAAACGTTTTACAAGATTAATATATATCTGCGTAGGAGGAAACAAAAATACAAAAAATGAGAATGGAACGAGATAGCAATGTAAAAATTGTACATCAATTGTATAAAATAATATTTACCTGTAACGATGGGGTTTCTTTACACCACCAGTTGACGGTGCACTTTTACGCGCTGCCTTTGTCGCCAACTGTTTACGTGGAGCCTTTCCTCCCGTAGATTTACGAGCTGTCTGCTTTGTACGAGCCATCTCTATTGACGAATCAACAATATTTTCGTTATAAATCAATAATTATTTATAATTACCAAATGGAAATAAATATGCAATCTTTCATCATTGCCATGAGAACAATGGCACAAACAAATTTAATGATGTTCAATTTTTTATAATAATAATAATAATAATTATTATTATTATTATTACCCGATCATAATTATAAGATAATTGGCAAATAATTAATTCAATTTAACTCAATATCATATTATAATAAGAAATATTTATGTATAATGATTGGCAAATGAATCGCGCATACATAATTGTCGAGAAAACGCGTTTTCCTTCATCATGTATTATTTCCCTCCAAAAGCAAGTAAACGCACAAAATGGCGGACGGCGTACATATACTATTTTCAATGCGTGGGAGACGCTATCTGATGAAATCGTCAAATAAATAGCAAATAATGCCAGCTATTCATCCAAATAATATATTAAAATAATAGGACAGTGGTGGCGAATAAAATGAGTATAATTTTAAGGTTAGGGAATGAAAAAATTTTACCTTATTGCAATGATTTGTTGAGAATAGATTTCACTGACACAAAACAAGAATGAACAACGATGTTGAACTGGCGTTGAATGATCAAACTGAAAGCACACGAGAGAGGCACGTCGTTTGCGTGCTGTTGCCGTCGTTGTGGTCGTTGTGTGTCCGTTAAAGTTGTTGGGTATGACGGGATTGTGTGCGCATGTGCACGACTGTAAATAAATAGCGATTGGCGGAAGAGAGGGAGTATAAGAAAGAGAGAGCGAGAATTTAGTGTATATGCATGTAGAACATTGTACACGGCCATACGCAAACAGTTGGTTAAACCAAAGAGCTGATTGGTCCATAGGATTCTAATGTAATTGTGATGATGATGCTGATGATAATGAAGGAGATGAAATACCGAGCGAGTAAGAAAATTTTTCAATCTTTCATTCGAAAAAAAGAATAAACAAATAAATAAATATAAATTAGTCGAGAATGAGTGAAATTTTGTATTAATTGAATGAGCGTTCGATTTGAAGTATTTTATTCTCGATCGATAATTGTTAGATAAATTTTTTGAAGAGGATAGAAATGGTATTTCTGTTGTTTTGTCACGTACAAAAAAATTAGGGCAGTTTTCGTGGATTAAAATTGTTTGGAAACTTTATGTATTATTGTTCAATATTAAGAATTGCTTGATGCTCAATTCGGAGGTTATTGCCTTTACTGTTGATTAGAAATTAATTTTTAATACAAATTTTTGTCAATACGAACAAATTGATTGGATATTGCAGAATTATTTAAGTACAAAACTTCATTACCGACCCAATATGATAATGCAGCGATACGAATAATTTTCAATGTCGTCAATTATTAAATGTGTATGTAATTAAATCGGATACTTTTATAATCATATAAAATAGAGATATTATACCGCACAATTTTGGATCAATCTATTCAATAACATAACAGCCCCCCTCTCCCCTGTTTTTTTTTTTGTTTTTTCATGCATTGTCGGATGGAAATAAATAATGTACAACCATGAGGTTGTGTATTAAAGTTTTAAAGTGTTTGAATTTATTGATTGACAATATATCTATAGTACATATTTGTTGTTGTTGTTTTTTTTTGTTTTTATTTCTAGAATAGCATAAGAAGCAATAATGAAAATTCGTTCTACGAATTACGTATATACGCCATATGTGATAATTATTATCATTATAATTATATTTATTATATTTAACTTTCAGTCGTCGAAAAAATATTGAAATAAATTCATTATTATATTATTTTTTTTTTTATTACATTGGCTATTATAGTATAACTATTATTATATACGTAACTATTTGCGTTTTTCATTTTTCTTTTATCTTGGTATTGCCAAAAATACGGGTCGTAAACTTTTATTTTAATTCCTTTCTTTCTTTCATTTTTTCTTTTTTTTTTTCTTTTTCCTATCATTTATTAATGTAATTTTTACGCATTGCATCGCATTATGCTTTATTTATTTTTTTTTCATCATTTTTTTTCTTTTTATCATTAATGAATTTGTACTGACATTTATTAGAATTTGCTACAGTCATTTATGTTTCAATAACGCAATAAAATTGAAAAAGAAAAATAAAAATGTTCACGTAAAAATCATCTCGATGTGACCCTTCGCCCTGTGTTTCAATCATTATTATTATTATTTATTTATTTATTTATTTATTTATTTATTCGTTATCATGCCCCTGTACACCAAAATTGCATCATCATTCATTCAATACGATAGAAAAATTCTTCAATAATGAGTATGGCAAAGAGAAAGAAATTAAAAAAAAAAATAACAAATAAATATAGACGCAACAAATTGACACAATTGCAATTGCAAATTGTTGACACACGTGACATAAACTCTTGCTTTGAAATACATATAAACAAAAACTTCACTGTATTCATTTGTATTAATAATAATTTTTATGGTAATGTTTCCATTATAAACGCGATCAATTATTCAATATTTTTTATGATAATTTTTTCTTTTTATTTTTCAATTTTTCAATTAATTTTCCAGAGCAAGAGCATAAAAATTGTTAAATATTTCCGCCAATAATTACCAAATGTTATTATCAATAATCGTGAAAATTTAATAATTGTAATTTTAACATCAATGAAATTGCATTAATTAAAAAATGTTTTTTGATTTTTTAATTTATAAATGTCACGTGAATATTTAATAAATATCAACAAATTTGTATAGAAAAAATTGGCAATGCCATTGAATTTTATTTTATGTATATTTCATTTCACTAAACAGTTTTTATTCTTTCCTTTTTTTTTTACTGTATTTTTCACCGCTGTATTGCAGAAATGCGGAAAGCTCTATATTTATTGTTGAAAAAGACAAAGAAAAAAACAAAAAAAAAATGAAATATTGAAATATATATATGTGTGGGTGGGTGTGTGTGTGTGTGTATACATATATGAAACATATTGATATAAATTCATCATATCAGTTAAAAAATGCATGATTTAAAAAGTGTTAGGTAGCCCAGTAGTAATAATATAAGTGTCAGTATAATAATACGTATATTGAAATATTTTTGCAATTATTACGTCATCCTCAAAATATTTTATTTTTTCATTACTTTGCCAAGGTTTTTGTTTTGTTTTGTTTTTTGTTTTTTTTTTTTTTTCATTTAAAAATTGTAGAAAAAATTGCATTACCAATTGTATATACCATGTTTATGATATGAGTCTTTATGACCGATTTTTATTTTTTTTTATTTATTTAATCATTCAGTTATTTATTCAGTTTATTTTTCATTTTTCTTTTGTTCTGTTATATTAATTGTGCTTTCAATTGAATTTATCAAAGATTTCTTTCCATTTTTTTCCCCTCTTTTTATTTATTTTTATTATTTATATATGTAGATAAAATGTCTTTAAGGGTCTTGGAAATCGCAAGCAAATGACGAATGACAATTATATTCCTGCGAAATTGTTTTACTCAATATTTTCATGATTCCCAGTTTGTTTTCTGTTCTGTCAATTGTTATCTTTTTATTTATTTATTTATTTTTCTTTTGACTTTTTTCCCTCCATTTTCAATTATATGTTTGAATTGTTTATTTAAACTTTTGTATACTTTGTAATTAATTTGATTGAATATAGTGGTACATTGGCAATTTATCTCCTTTCCCCTCCCTCTTGTTCAGAGTGTGAATTCAAATAAATATATATTGATGTGCGATATATTGTTGCGAAACGGAAAAATAAACAAATAATAGTACAAGAAAAATGTTTTGAAATATTTGCAAAAATATATGATGAATAATAATTTGAAATAATAAACAGGTGGTTGACTATACACTCACACGCTCGCGCATTGCTCACTTATTGAATTTCATTCTATTTATTTCTTTAGAATGCTTTGTTGTACGAGCAAATTTCAATAGAGCGTTTCTAATAATTTCATTTGTTTTCACTCAATTATACCATCAATTTATTATTTTCTCTCTCTTGTCGAATAATGCTCGGCACTTGGATTTATTCAATTAAAAACAAATTGCGTTTCATTTTCCACTAAGATCATACAACAGAAGTTACTCGATTAAAGCGAATTTATTCACTTCATAATTATCTTTTTTTGTTGTAATATTTTTTTCTTTGCATTTTTCGTATTTTTTTTTGTTCTTTCTTTTTAATTATATTATTATTTATATATATATATATATATATATAGCACACTGCTATCAATACCACAAGCTAATTATATAATAGATATTTATTTTCAATTATTTTGTTAAATTTATTAATTTATTTATTTAATTATTTTCAACTCTATCTACGATGCCAAACGCATTCCCATTTGTTTAAAAGAATGGCGTCCATAATACAAGCTTATGCCGATAATTATCCATATAAATATTAGTCCATCATATTGATTTGTTCTTATCCATTTATTTTTCATTCTTATCAATTATTTTCTTTCTCATCTTAAATTAAATTCAATCAAATTTATATTTATTTAATTATTCATTTATTTATTCTTTCTCTATCCTGCAATTTGTTCCAATTCTTTTTCCTCTTTCTTCCTTTTCATTTTCATTAGGCTACGCACACACATCATTATTATTGTTCCGGAAGACGGTTTCGTCATAAGTATATTGTAAAAATAGTTGTGGATATTTCAATGGAGTCCTGCACTCTCAATAACACATTGTGCATTAATTGAATATATATATTATTTTTTGTTTCCTCAGTGAAATGCGGATCGAAACCGAATAAATAACGAGCAATTGTGAAAGTTTGAATGATTAGAAATTCTCATTTGTTTTTTTTTTTTCTTTTCTTTGTCCTGAGAAATGTAAAAGTCCAGTGGAAATTTAAATGTTCGAGAATCAATGAATTATAAACAATTATTCATTGAATTTGAAATTGCAAAATGACATTTGTATCACTTTTCACATTCACATTGTTTATAATCTGTTTTTGATTATAAATAAAAATGGCACCGCTATACAGTTTGTTTGTCATCAATCTTGATTTTAAATGCACAAAATATTTTTTTTTTTTTTGTTTATATTATTGGATTATTATTGTATATATATTTGTGTTTACACGTATTGTTTTTTTTTTGTGAAAAAATTAACTTTTACATTTTTATTTCTCGTACGATTTCCCAATTTTATGATGTATATAATAATAACAAATATTTATTCAAATAGGTTTTACCTTGTCTTATATATTACTGCAAAGTGCCAGAAATATTTGGCACACGATTGAAAAAAAAAAAAAAAAAAAAAAAACCAAATTAGACCAAAACAAAAAGAATTTGAATGCATATTTCAATTAAAATCGTACGAGTAGAATTCAATTGCCATCAGATTACTTTTTTATTTATATTTCTCGAATTAAATTACGTCAAAAAAATGATTATTTTTCGAAAATATCCCCAATATCAAAGATGCAAAAACAAATGTAGATATCTATTGAAAAAATGCTCTCTGTTTGTTATATTCACAAATTCAAATCATGTTTTCATCAATTATTTTCAATACGAATAATGTTTGTTTTATCATCTGTGAAATATCAATAAACATTGCTATACAAATTTATTTTGTTTGTCTGTTTTTGTTCTACTCACGCGTTCAATACGTATTTTTTTTTTGTTTTCGTACCAGTGTACAATAAATTCTAATGATTATGTGTAGATATTTTTTATTAATTTTTTTTTCACATCTTTATTTATTTGTTTTTGAGGTCTGAAGTGTGCAGATAATTCTTCCGTTATAACAATGTGTTATAATGGAAGTTATAATAATATGTTTGTGTGTGCCATTTTTTTGTTTTGTTATTTCAGCAGTTTTCAATAATTTCACAAGCAAATTTTTTTTTGTTATATTTTTGTATGTATATAAATATTAATGAGATACAAATAATATTACTAGAGGCATATAATATTATATTATTACATATATGAATGTAAATTGAATTTCATTCTTTTCATTTTTTTTTTGTTGTTAATCAAACGCAGGAGAAGAATCATTCGCAGAAACAGATCAAATAGTAAAGCGTGTATACTTTTAGTATCGAGTATGCGTATAACTTGTCAAAAATATATATATTTATATATATATCGTTTAATTTGGCCTGCCCTACTGTTGGTTTTCCCCTGTGTTTCGCTATTTGTCCATTTTATCTTATTTTTCTCTCACGTTAATCAGTTTTTTTTTATTATTTATTTTTGTTTACTTTGTGCAATTTTAAAAAAGTGAGGTTATTGCAGTTGCATTTTTGTTCAACGTTGTATTTGAAAATTTGTCGTGTTTACTTTTCCATTATTATATTTTTTTATATTGGAATTCATTACAATGTTTATTTGTTTAAACTGTCGAATGAATATTTTGAAAATTTTAATTGTTATATTTTCTTTTCGTACGAAAAATGTCATTTTATTATGGTGATTTATTTTTTTAATTTTTCGTTTTTTTTTTATTACAAATGGAAAAATAAACATGGCTGTGCTTTGTACATCAGTGCATTTTATTTTTAATGTTTGTAAATTCAATTTCACTTGAAAAAAAAAAAAAGAATAAAGTGAAAGTTCAATGTTTCGTATATATTTATATAAAACAATATATCAAATGATTTTTAATATTGAAATGCACATTTATAAATTTTGTTCACTTTTCTGTATTGAATGTGATGTGATGAATTTAATTATAATCAAAATAAATTGATTTAACCAACAAGGGGGGCAGTAAAATTCTATTAATCAATATTATTTTCAACTGCATGTCGTCATTGTTCGCATTGAATTAGACATTGTTGCTACTAATATATATTTATATAATTCAATCACTTTGTTATTCGCCTATTACCCTATTTTTGTTAACTTGTTTGTATTATTATTTTTAAATCCTTTGTAATTTTTTTTTTTTTTTTCATTTATTGTTTTTAATCTAAATTTGTTGTTTTTTTTTTCACAATAATTTAATTTGTAATTGCTAATATTATTATCATATTACTGCTCAATTATTTATTTTTTTTTCGCTTTTTCATTTCAATAAGTAAAATAACATTACAAGTTTTATTTATTATTTTTTTTTTCTTCATTCATTTTTCGTTTATCATATTTATATTCTTGCAATATAAAGGAATTAATTATTTCTATTATTTTACGCTCAACATGATTGCGACTCAATTTATCATCTCTTTCATTGACATGGCAGAAAGTCATTTCTTTTTTGTGTGCGTCAATAATTCGGTGTATTGATAGATAATTGCGTCAATGAAATTGAAATTAATTCATTTCACATATTCTATTTATGATATTATCTGTAATTGTTCTTCATGTGTTTAATTGTATTCAATATAAACATCGCTGATGAAATAGACAAGAAAATACATTTATATTTGTCGCAATCACGATGAGCCAATATAAAATGGATGAACTTTACAAGTGCACACATGAAAATTTATGGTTATAATTTAAATACCATTATTTCTTCAAGTACAATGTAGTTGTCATTATTATTGAGTTATACATATATATTCATTTATTTAATGATTTTTGTTTGATATTTATAAACACTTTGTTTTGTTTATTCCACAATTTAATACTTTTTGCATTTAAATATTTTCCATTTTTTTTTCTTTTTTTTTTTTACAACAGCTGCACTTGTAAAGAACATAATGCTAAGTAAACGCTATTGATAATTTTTCATTTTATCATTAGCGTTCAAATTGGTTAAATCCTAGATAGTGTATGTTTTTTTATATTCTATGGTACACACGACTGTTCGCAAATGAAAAAAAATATTTTCTTTCTCATCTCCGCTTTTCACTTACATTTAAATTTGTTGATAGTCTCTATTAATTTACGTCATTTACTTGCAATAATATTTATGTGTACGAGAGTGTGAATAGAAAAATTGTCAGGATAAGAATTGAACTCGTAAAATACAAATGATATTTAACTGAGTGTTGTTGTTGAATAATAATAATTATTATTATTCCTGTTTTTATCTGTTTTGAATGTTCATCAAAGCGCCAATACCACCGAGCAATAAATTTAAGGTTAAGGTTAATTTTAATTTTTTTTTCCTTTCTTTAAAGAATATTTCTATATTTTAATAGTTGTATTTTCAATAAAAACTGACCTAATAGAATCTTTTAGTATTTTTGGCCTCACGTTTGTTTGATAGCGCACAGTAAATCATGATAATTATGGTGTGTAAAATTAAATTATATATGATGAAAAAAAAAAAACAAATTATAATAAATTTTGAATAAGTAAATATATACATATTATTATTTTTTTTTACTATATTTCAATTAATTATTTCATTTTATTTGTTTCTAAATTCGTAAATGGCATAAATTTTTGTCATTAGACTGAAAGCTATCAAATTTATTCATATTTTATACTTTTTTTTTGCCGTATTCTTCTCTCTTAATTTTTTTTATTTTTTTCCTCTTTCTTCTCTTATTGTGCCAAAATTTGTGGACATTTTTGGAATAAAAAAATAAAATTTTGATGTTTGTTTGCCGACAATTTTTCTAAGCTAATTCTAGGCTAAAAAAGTTTACCTCAATAAATTGTGTAAATAATTAAATAATTCCTTCTTTCTTTTATTCCTATTTATCTTTCGCTTTTCATTTTGTAAAATTGGTTGTAACATTCTATTTCTATGAGGAAAAAATTTGATAATAACGTTGTTCCTATCTATGCTAGTTTTTATTTATTTATTTATATACCTTAAAACAATATTCATATAATGTATTCATTAATTAAATTTTTTTTCCTCCCCATCTTATCGTCATATTTTTATTATTCTTTTTTGTTACCAACAATTCGCAATTTCCAAAATGAATTTGTTTTGCCCTTTCATTCTCACCCATTCCATCACATCGTAAATATGTATTATTATTATTAAATTTATTTTCCTCCATTCAATTATTTCATTTTCATTCTTGAAATAAACTATAGCATTAATTATTTGCTCTCTTCATTTTTTTTTATCTTTTGCAGCAAAAAAAATACTCCTACTCGGCAACAGCCATGCAATACACTGTCGTCCATCATTATCTCACTGTTTGTTTAATAATTTCATTTTTTCATTTCTATTGATAATTGCTGTTTATTATTTTAATTATTCAGTTCATTGATTATTAATTATTCCTGTATTTTGATTGAAATTGAAAATATTCAAGACTCATCTCGTCATCACACTATTCTTAACCTTCTTAACTATCCTATTATATATAAAATCCAAAGCGTAAAAGTGATTTAGATAATGAATTCTCAATATTTCCGACAAAAAGAAAAACAAAAAAAGAGACTGAGAAGAAAAAATGCAAATATTATTGTGAAATGTCCCAATTATCTGTTTTAAATTGCTACTAATTACATATATATAAGGAATATTCTGCACCGAATTAATAAACGTTGAAGCGCGAAATCATATAATTATTTTTCTCCGTTTTTTCAAATGCATCGTGAAAAACTCTATCTCTTAAATTTAGAATTTCATTTAAGAAACAAAAATAATACAGTAGAAGAATAAAAGAGAATAGTGCAAAGTAAAAAAAAAAGACCTAACCACTCAATTAAATGCCAAATTAATTATATTATCTTTCATTTTTCATTATTATCATTATTTATTAAACAAAAAAAAAACTCGTATTCAAAATGCCATCGTCTCCTATCATTCCACCTAATATTGAAGAAATGAAACCTACTAATAATAATAAACCATCTGTTGTTTATATAAAGGGGAGAACAAGAACTTTATCAATTAAATTCAACCTAAATTATACGATAATAGATAATAATAATATTAATAATTATAGTGTGTGCAAAATGCGACTGGTGAAATAAAAATTGATAATGGGTTAATACTTGAATGCTCTACCTAACCCTAATTCCAATTAAAAAAAAAAAAAAAACGAGAGAAGTTTTGAAATTATTAATTGTAATAATAATTATAATGATAATAATATTAATAATAATAATCGTAATAATAATAATAGTCGTAGTAATAGTAATTAATGATATATATTTTCACTGTCATATCATAAAACGACTGCGATTTGATGTAAATGTTTATACGTATCGAGTATATTGCATGGCTCTGCATCAATGCTATTAATTTATTTATATTTATATTCTGTTGCGTTTAACTCAAATGAATTCATCACATCATTCATAATTTTTTTTCCTTTATCTCATTTTTTTCTTTTCCCCCCTCCTCATTTTTGTCTCTGAATAATTGCATTGCTGCATGCGATTATTAATTATGCTGACACTCACTCTCTCTCTTTCACGTCGTCAATCTCGCGCATCAATTCTTGACCCCCCCTCCACATTCAAAGATTTATTTATAATCTCACGACTCAATAAATTCTTTTCATGAATTTAATTATGGATATTTGTATTGGACATTTCACACCATTATTTCAAATTTTACGAATAATTTGCGAGAGTATGACGAGAAAATATGAAAAAGAAAAAAAAAGAAAAAAGAAAAAGAAATTAGTAATTAAAAATGGAGAAAATGTGGACAATATAAAATTAATTTGTTTATAAGCCACCTTTCATCTTTGTCATATTTATTTCTTCTTTTTCTTATTTGTCATCCGTTTCCTCTTCGTTTTCTTCTTTTGCTTATTTTTCAGTAAAAATTTTCAGTTGCCTCTCCACATATATTAATTCTGTCACATTGATCTTTTGATCCTCTTCTTCTTGTTCTTCTTCTTCATTGTACCGTCATATGTTATTTAACGTCATAATTATTCAATATTACACCTAAATAATTGAAAAATAAACGTTCCACGGTCTAACTTGTGGATGAAACTGGTGTCTGACAATAAGGACACTCACGTTGATTTGACGCACATGCAGAGCACACAACAAAATGGTTGCATGGTGACAAGGTAATTGAACGATTTTGTTCCTCGCAAACCATACATTTTGTTGCTGTTTCTCTATACAACACCTTTCAAAACAAACAAACAAATAAATCAATGAATGATTAAAACAATTAATTTCACTTCAACTCCCATCGTTTAATTAAGGGGAGTACCCTCGGTACGCAGTCAGTCAAACCATTTCAGTCTTCTACTTGAGTCACGTAGAATGTATAATTTAACAATAATACATTTTAATACCGTGCTTTTATCATTGACACTATTTAAACATTACCCCACGACTTTAAAATTGTTGCAATTCCGTAAATCACTTTTGAATGACACGACATAACCTACAATACTGCGGTGTTGTGATGTTTGTGAATTATTGAAAAATCTCTTCTTTTTTTTTTAATTATTTCTTACAACCCAAGCAAGCTTTATATGTTTTGGAAAATATAAAATGTTAATGGGATATTCGTCTACATTTCCTTCAAATTTTATCTAAATCTGGTTGTCAATTCAAACGCAATAAATGATAAAGTGCGTCAATATCACAGATTCCCATAAGACTCTATGTTAAGTGCATTGAAATGAAATTATTAATATCTTCTTATAAAGTGAATGAACCATAACGAAAATTTAACTGACTCATGTTGAGAAATGTTTTGATATCTCTGCAAATCTCCATAATTTTCGATTTATTAATTGATTTACTGAGGGTACTTCCATAAATTCTCGCGCGTTTTACTTTGTATTATTGAAGAATTATACACAAAAAGTGATGTTTACCTTTTCCAATTCTTCAAGATCCTGACGTAATTGTGATTGGATAGATTTTAACGTAGCAATTGAAAGGCTGCGTAATTCATTCGTTCCTTTGAGTGTATGAAGACAAGGAACACTGTTGTTGGACACTTCATTTTCAATTCGCATCGCTTTTACCTGCATCATCGCCTACAAACAAATATTTACAATTGATAATCAACAATATTATCGAGTATCAATATTATTTTATTGGAATAATGTGAAAAATCTAATTTCTCTACCTCATCTCTCTGTTGTTCAGCCATTGCCGCTTTTCTTTTGGCTTCTTCGCTCTCTGAATGCCATGCAGCGCATGCAGCGCGAGCTTGATTTATTCTATCGTCCCACGTTGCAAGTTGAGCGCGACTTGACGTCAATTCTTCTCTTAATCTTTGGACCTGTAACTTATTCATCGACATCCGTAACTATAATGCAGCGGAGAAAAAAAGAAAAAGAGACAAAAATAAAAGGGCACCAACAAAAAAAATAATGCAGTAATTTAGAATAATTGCAGTAGAAATTTGTGGATGATTCAATAAAATTAAATAGACTTGTTCAATATTTTTCATTTATTTCTATATTCTATTTACCTCGGAGAGTGATCCGGAATTATTTGGACTCATTGAAAATGCATTTACGAGCGGCGATGCTGGAAGCTGTTGAGTGCGCGATGGTGACAAACCTTGACTTGAAAAATCGAATAAACTGCTATTGAATCCACTCAATTTTGATGCGGAACTGCTCAATTGTGAAATATGATTGCTAAATGGATCAGAAACTGAATGACTCATGAATGGCATCGTCTAAAACATAAATAAATAGAAAGATAAATGAATGTATATGGAATATGTTTTCAATTAATGTCATCACTTCTTTTTTTAATCCTCCAATTGAGCACATAAATGATTTTATACCAGAATTTTATTCTACACTATAGTACCAGTTTCAATGTTGATTTGAAATTATTTATATTCTCAAACTCTTTTCATGAATAAAATTCATGTTTTTCACACCGATTCGGATTTCTATTTACATTTTTACAATCTCTGAAATTTTTCGCATTTTCATTCAAATTGTAAAATAGGTTATGGCAGAATTTTTGAAGTAACGTAGGAAGATCTTTTGCAGTAATATACTTCTTGATCAGAATGCAATTGCAATCTTTCTATTTCGACAATTGCAAAAAAATTGACACGAACAGATTCCAAAAAGACCAAAAAAGAAAGAAAAACATTTTGTTCAGAAGTATTTCTTATTAACATGATACTATATTTATATGCAGAAAGTTAAATTACGCGATACT
>CAJUYH010008467.1:0-15430 GCA_910591685.1 Galerucella tenella
TACTTAATTAGGGTTTATTACTCCTCGTACTTTTTGTACATACTATATTATAGGCTCATCCTCGTCTCTGTTATCCCTAATTACTGTGAAATTGTGTTTCTGAGATACGAGATGCATCAGATGCAGCACATCCCTAAATTCACAAGTATGTGCACTCCTTAATTACAAATAACATTTGGTGAAAACTTCCCAGTTTGGTGAATATTGTTCACTATTGGTCTCTATTTTGGTAAATAAAGAAATTTGCAAGAATCATTCATTATTTTTGTATTTTTTTCTAAGATTTTAAATACTTTTTATTTCCAGTTGAAAATGAATGTTTGCTCTTTTCCCAACAAAACATTATTCTCATTTAAAATTCCAGATATACCTTTTGGAACAAACAACCATCTCAGCGACGTTCTAACCTCATAAAAAAAGCCTCCCCCTTAATACTGACAGAGCTTTTTAACGTGTAGCACAACCAAACTTAGTTAGTCATTTGTCAGAGCCCGGTCCCAGCTGGAAGTTGCAAAATAAGAGGCATTTTAATTCAGTTATTGAACATATTTTTTGGGCTACAGAAAGACATTTTAAAAATCATCAGGGTGTCTTCTTCCCTTCCGAAATGCCACTAAACGATTCGCGGCGATAATAAAAAAATATAAATTGCCGTTTGCCGTTTGGGAATGTACGAGAGGAGAGGTTTTTAGTATTGTTTCATTTTAATCAAAATACAGTGTGTATATTGTTTTATTAATGGAGAAACAAATGTATAAATTCCACAAAAATAATAAGTATCAAATTTTCCTCTGCGTTGCAATTCGAAACTAATTACTTTTGGCTTTGTGTTTCGAAAATATGTTCCATTTAATTAACACTAATTATCTTTTGACAGCTACAAATTTGTTTCCAATGGGATTATTCGATTCTTCTGTTATTTATTACCCGGAGTTATGTCACCCGATACTCATTGTACTCTTCTTCTTCTTCTTCGGAAAAGGAAATACGATCATAATTTAAAATTCTTTCCAAAGGCCGTTACATCTTCCTTATTTAAAGGAAATGCGGATTGGGAAATATTACTAATTGAAAACACCAACTCCCTTTTCATATTTTTCTTCCCATAATTTTTAGAAAGATTCATTTCAAATGTGTATTTTTTTTATAACTTGGAAATAAATAAAATTCTCTATACTTGGGGAGATCGCATGCTCTGTGTTTTTAGATTAAATATAGATTTCTGCAGAAAATTTATCTCGAGGAACATGCGACAAGAATTATGACCATTTTTTCTTGCACAAAAGATAAGGAAAAATCAACAGATTTCAGCTAAATAACGTATATACGAGGGCTGCAATCTAAGTACCTACATATATGATAAAATTAATTTTATTCTTAGATATAAATCGCTTAAATTTTTTGTAAATAACAGCAATAATCCAAAAATACGATATTCCGTTGGTAATAAAATCCAGCAATACTTCAAAAGGAAAGATAATGAAAATTCATAGAATATTAATTTCTGCAAAATGCTACCTGTAAATATCAATCTTAATTCCCCCTTACCCAGCACCAACGTCGTAACATGTCTCGAGCAGAAATGAAAATAATTAAATAATAATGAAACAAGCATAAGAAGGGGCTAATGATTGTATATTAGAAAGGAAAGGGTTTAAACTACTGAAAAGAAAAGAGGACGCCCAGAAATGTATTGAAGCGATTCTACTTGCCGAAACTACAGAGCCGACTTAAGAACAACAATATTGATTTTATTTAAATTCATAAGCGATGATCTGTATCTGTGAAGTAGGAAGAATGAGTGCAGGCTCACAGCACTTAGGCCAGGATGGGTCATCGTCCATCCTGTCCTTCCCAGGAAAGTGGACAGATCACTAGGAGACATCTCCTTTATATCGGCAGGTGTTGGCCAAGACTCACCGAACACACACTCCTTTATTGACGATAACTCGCCTGACAGTTTCATCTTCCTGTTCATACATCCAGCATAGAGGTATGTCTACTAGCCCCATAGTGACAGTGGCCAGTCAAAAATTCTACTGTTAAACGTAGGTTTTTCCTGGTCATCGACAAATATTTCTTCGACACCAGCTTCCCAGGGTCGCTCAGGGTGATCCTGGCAAGACTGCATCCTTCCATTCCATGTCTTAAGGGATTGAGCTTGGGTGTAACGTTTGGCTAGTTCCGCAATTGTCGAAGTCGTTAGGCCGTAGGTGTCACTAGGTCCTAAAATATTCGGTCCAGCTGCATCCCTGGCTAAAGAATCGGCAATGGGATAACCTTTACTCCTGTCGTGCCCTTTAACCCAACTCAGGATAACATTGTTATCTGCCGAGCTAAATTTTGGTGGCACTCTAGTACTAGCTCCGAAATAACACGTTGTCTGTTCAAGGCTAATAGGGCCACTGTCCACTGTCAGTGCAGATTGTTATGTTTTTGCCACATGAAACTTTTCAACTCTTCTCTCTACAACTTTATGTAACATAACATTTTCGAAATATAAAATTTGGGAACCGTCCCTGTGCTTGTCCAAATGTTGTTCGGGTCGATTCACGAGGCTTTCAGCGGATTTTGATTAGTCATAGACATAATTTAAATGGAGTAATAGAGATAGAAATCTAAAATATATATACGGTAGCGGTCTACACGATTGAATTTTTGATTGTGTACTAAAAAGAAACAAGTTCGGCATTCATTATGACTGGGCGTTAAATTATATTATCAAGATGATTATTAGAAACTTCTTTTTAATATTCCTTTTATTTTCTTCGAGAAATAAATAGAAAAATGAAACAACATTTTTTTTCCAACTCACGATTTAAGTATATCAAATTTTAAAAATATAAACTTGGATGTTCTATCTTTAGATATTGTGGTTGTAGAAAAAGTATTGTTTGAAGCATGTGCAGAAAGTTCGCTTAAAGGCTCTTACCACAAACTTAGATGTAAATTTTGAGGTTTTTGCGTCCCCTGCGAGCCTTTTTATAACCTTATTTCTACATCCAAAATATAATAATTGTAATCCGCTCTAACCAATAGAAATATCAATTTCAATCAAGTTTACTTATTTAAGATGTGAAATTAGAAGTTGGTAATTAAATTTCAATTAGCTTTCGAACCAATCAGTAGTCAATCAAGTCGAGCTTAAATGCAAGTTATTAAATAATGATTAGTTCATACTCTTATTGTAGATATATTAATGACCTGGGGTTAAGATCTAAAATTAATTTTCTTGTAATGGAAATTCCTGGAACTCAGACGCGAAACTTGTTAAATTAGGTTCTCGGAGAACACTTCAGAGATTCCGAGGTATGCTACAAGGTTAAATTCGGGAACATTTTAATATTTCAAACTCTACAACTTCATTTTGCTCGTAGATATACGTATAATAATACTTGAATAGATGAGGCTTTTACTTGATGTAAATCCATACTATATGATGAAAGAAGGTTGAACGTGTCGCGGGACACACGGTAGGAAGTTTAAGTTCAATATAATGTAGATTTTAGCAAATTAACGGCCGTTTTCATAACAAAAGTTAACACTAATTTAAGTTTTAAAGCAAACTTTAAATAAAAATCGATTTCATAACAGTCTTTATAACTTCAAGTCGACTTTAAGTTAAAGTGGACACAATCACGACTTTAGGCGACTCTAACCTCAAAATTTAAGACAGTTTTCTGCGCGTTGTGTCAGTATTGTGGACAGATTCTCTTGAGATGGAAGATGGAAATAGATACCGAGTCATCAGCCTTTGAGGATAGCAGCAACGAGAGCGACAGTGATGAGAAAATATTCATCATTAGGAAACGAAAAATATATATACAGAAAATAACAGATTTTGATAATTGGTCAGATGGAGAATTTTACCAAAGATTCAGGTTAAGCAAACCTGCCAAAGTGGCGAGATGGCCAGGGAGTGCTCATGATCTGACTATTCTCAATAATAGTCGATTGAAAAATAATATTGAAGGAGGCCAGTTTAGGAGGTTCCATTTAATTGGAAAATCTGGATATGGAGCTCAACCATATCTCTTGACTCCTTTGCAGGAAACAAATACAGAGGCTGAAAGACTATACAATGAGTCATCAATAAGAACTAGAAATACAGCAGAAAGAGAGTACGGTGTCTAGAAAATACGTTTTCCTATACTCTCCCTAAGTATTAGGGTTAACCTGGATACAGCAATGACAATAATTGCAGCAACAGCGGTTCTCCATAATATGGCTATCGAAATGATTGAATCTTTAATTCAGTTCTTCTTCTGTTGTAAAATTTGTTCTCCTAACTCTTTTTCTATTTACTTCACCCATAACACTTATTACAAGCTGGAGAAACACTAATATAAAATTATAATACGAACATAAACATAACCCTACTTCAATTGAAAAAATTTCGAAATTGTCATAGTCACTGATACCAACTTCTCTTGATAAACGTAAAATCACACTTTACCTGAAGGAACAGAACAGAAATTCAATTTTAAGTGAAGTTTAAGTGATAAAGTCACTTTAGTTAGAGTGAACTTTAAATGAAAACGGCCGAAAATTGTTTTAAAAAACAAAAATTCTGCAAAAATGTTCATGCTATCATCAAGTTTTAAATATTTGATCCTTCTCCACTTTGACGCATTTAATAATTTGAAAAAACACCTGCCGATGTCTGAAAATCGAAAGTAATTCAATATATTTTTCGTACCATTATTTTTTTTTCTACGCTTATCAGAAAAAAAAAACAGTTTGTTATATGTCGAATCAAAGTCGATAGAACATTTATCAAATACACGTTATGTCATCATATATATATATAAGAAAAACGTTACCTACAATATCTACCGAAAACAGGGGTGATGTGAGTCAAGAAAAGGTTTAGATTCAATCAATCACATTTTGTATGAAAATTGGAAATTTTGTACGTGATAAAGCACTCTTCTTTGAATATTTCTGGTTATTGTGTTTGCAGTTTTACCTCATTGTAGACGGAATATGATTTCGATATGTCTTTTATCCAATTTTGCACATCGAATACATTGTCATTACTTTTTTAATAATAAATATTTCAATGTAACCACAAAGAAGCGATAGTTGAAACATTTGTTCGTTATTGACGTATTCATACATGATAATTTTCCTTACAGTTTTTTTAAAAAGCATATAAATCGAATAAGAATTTTTTTTATATACAAAGAGCATTAGCCTAATGTTTTAATTATATAAATGAACCCTCCCTATTTCAAGAAATACGGTATACACCATAACAAAACTCGAAGAGCTTCTTTTACTAATTACCTCAGTAACTTTGAGTGTAGGTATCTCCGGAAATGAGATTTCAATGTATCCCTTAGGAGCTTTCCAGTAGATCCATTCTCTTGCATTCGCTGTTCCCTATACCAACCCTAATTAAAGGCGAAAATTGCAGATGGCAATGTCAACAGTTAACATGGAATCCCTTAACTGAATGTAGCATTTCACAAAATACAATTATAATATTAGATTAGCGAAGGCAGGATAAGATCCGAACTGCTCTTAGTTTGTATTTAATAGAATTACAATAACGGTATAGTGAACAGTAAGTTTTAATTGATTATTAAACTTGTTCATAAAATAAAATACAAAATTTAATATTTTCCTTATTTTTTTTTTTTCGCGAGCAAACACATTCGTATCAAAAACACAAAAAGAGAGTAATCTCTGGGGCTGTTTCATTCGCCTCCATTACACGATTCCTTGAGTATTCGATATCAAAGGGACGGACACTCACTTCCAAAGCGTAAAAACAAACTAAAATTTTAATTAACGAAAGATCCAGGTACTTATAAATCAAACGTACTACTTCAACAGTGTGTCCATTCTCGAAGGATCATAAAGGACTATCTGAAACAGCACGCATTGTTTACCGACAAGCTTAACAAAAGCGGAGCTTTAATTATTGCCGAAGACAGAGATAGAATTAGAGAATATAAAACGATTTTGAAGTCTTTGGTTTTGCGATAGGGAAATTCTTTGTTATACAGGGTGTCCCGTATATTAGAGGCATGATAGATCGTTGAGAAACATATGTTTAAAATACCCAAATGCAACTTTTCCCCAATCTTCTTAGTTTATGAGATGGTATTGCGTGGTACGAGGGTTTCGTAAACTTTTATTGTATCATATTTTTGAAACACCCTGTATTCATTATTAAATCTCCTACATAAAAGGTTCTCTTTGATAGAACACTACATTTTCAATATTTTCAGCTTTTTATTGCAGTAAGACACTTTCTTATGTTTCAATGTTTTTAAACAATAAATTTGTAGTAATCGTAAATATTTTCTTAACACTTTATCTTCCTTTAAATAATTATGAGTTACAAACCCATAGGAAACGTTTGTGTTTTAATTATTTGTAAGTGATCTTCAAGTAGGCACTACAAATTTATTTAAGAAAAAACGTGTCTTACTTTAATAAAAAGTAAAAAATCTTGAAAATGAAGTGTTCTATCGAGTTCAACAAAGAGTATCTTTTTTGTAGGAAATTTAATAGAGAATAACATATAAAAATCTTTAGGTCTAAATACGAGGTGTTCCAAAAATATCGTACAGTAAAAAAAAGTTTACGAACCCCCCCCTACCACGCCACTGGCTTAAAATTTGACATAATTAATACTGTCGATGTGTTTTGAAGATACAATAACCTACAAAAAATTTTAAACTTGTACTCCCATCCCTCGAGAAGTTTACAGTAAAGTTATATCTTAACGATCTATCATGCCTCTAATTCACGGTACTTATTTACGGGACACCCTGTATACAAAGTGTTTCAATAAAAGCGACAATTTTCAAATATTCTTTATCCAAAAATAATTTCAATATACACAATTTTAAAATTTTCTTTGAAATCATGACATTTTTGCAATGACTGAAACTTTTTATTGAAATTTTATTTATCTCCTTTAAAAAATATTTTGCTGTAACAACATAGCGATAATTTTCAATTTAAAATTTCATCTCGGCTTATAAAATATCACCACAACTGTTATTATTTACATCATGTGGATCTAAAGACGAACTGTGTAATAATTTCATATTATCTTTTTCCCTTACCTTATAACTTATTTCTTTTCTCTTTTGCTTATTGTCTGGCGCAGTGCTGCCGCGTTTTAAAGAAAATCAAATTTCTAACAACTCGCATCTGCGGCCGCTCATTTTACGTTTAACACGAGCGTACCTCGAAACCATTTCTAGAAGGCAACACAACTTATATTAAATTTATGAAAATATTACTTGATAAAAGGACACATCCTGTATATTTGTGTCCAAAATATTAAGCTGTCATATTCTTAAATTGAATTGATGTCAAAGGCAATAGTTTAATAATCTTATTACGCCTCACAGAGTATTTGAAAATCAAAAATCAATATCCTTCGTAGCTTATAGCAAGTTTTCTCTTAGTGAACGGTCTTTGTTCTTAAATTTTCAAAGACTCTACAAAAATATTCAATTCGTTCTTATCTTTTCCAATATTCATTTAAAAACGTACGTCACTGACTTGCTATAGTATTTAGCGAGAAAATTATAACCGTACATTGTCTTTATGCGCCACAGGGTCTCAATTGCTCGTTCCTAATGCTCTCAAGTCTTCGCATTACTTTTAAATATTCAAGCTAAGTTAGGACGTCTCTAAAAGCATTTGGCCATTAAAAAATTAAGGGCTGGGAACTATATATATATATATTATTATTTTATGCATACTTTATTGCTTCGGCAAATGGAAGGGAAATCGACATTAAATGGAACGCTTACGAGCTTCCATAACAACAATTTTAACTTTAATTTGAAATTTTTTCTCTATTCCAAATATATATGGAATTTAATGAAAATATAAGGATGTTCGAGGAAGAGGGGACTCGATTAAGCACTAGGACCCCAAATATCTGGGAGCTCCTGGAAAATCGTCCTAGTTTTTGGCAAGATCTCCCCGCTCCATCTTTTATAATTTCTTTTCAATACTGAACATTGTATACAGGGTGTCCCACGACGAGTTAAAACTAACTGTATATGGCAAAATAATTATAGTAAAATTATGAAAATTTCTACGTTTGGGTTTTCGGATGCGATCTTTATAACTAAAATATTTTCAAAGATGGCAGACTTCCGGTTCTACCGGAAGTCGACTGTAACTTTGTTATTTTAAATGGAACACCCTGTATATTAATACATTTTTAAAATCTACGTAAAATTTTAGTATACTTTTGTCTGAAAACTTTTTTCGAAAAATACATATTTTTTGAGTTATTGATTTTTTTTGTAAAAAAATTGACCATTACAAATTGTTTTTTTAAGAAGATACCCTTAGAGATATGAAAATGGTTTCTATTCGGTTGCTTTCAGCAAGTTCAGACCTATTTGAATCTATGTAGAAAAAATTTTCATTTCATACAGGGTGTGTATAGAAAGTGTTCAAAGTTTAACTTCATAAATATCAAATTTTTTAATTTTTTTGAATAGAACCACCCGGTTTTTTCTATTTTAATGCATTCAGGGGTAAAAAATAAGGCAAATTCATGTATACTTTCCTATACCTAAACCTTACCGTTATCCAGATATTAAATGTTTTCTGTATATTTTTAGAGATGCAGGATATCTTACTGCAAATAAAGCACATATGTTCTTGTAACAACTTTGCCATATTTACCATGTTTTAAAAGCAAATTTACATAATATTTGATTTTACTATAAGTATTCTGCCATATACAGATAGTTTTAACTCGTCGTGGGACAGCCTGTATTTCCTATCCAAAACTGAAATATTTAATGTCGAATATCGATTGATTTATTCATAAAGTTTATCCAATTGTTACGAACATATAAAGGAAAACTCGTTAAAATTGTTTATGAACAATTAGTGGAGAATAAAAAAAATATAATTGTCGAATAAACACAGCGGCATAAAAAGGTGTAAACCAAGAAACCGAGCGTAAATGGAAATCGTAGTGTTGACACAACATTATGAATGTATGAAAAGTGTTGGGAGGGTCAGCTCTGCAAATAACTGACATTATATAACAAGTTCCTCTGTGTAAATAATAATTTCGGTTAACAAACACATTCATACAAACCTCGTACGCTTGTTCTATATTTTGCTTTCCATTTGTAAAGTTCCAGTTTGTGGATTTTTCATGAGAACGAGAGAGCAGTAGGTCGAGTCAAGTTTGGGATTTTTCATTTTATTTCTATTTCTTGGTTTGTTTTCCATGAATGTTGCCAGGTTTTCTTTGTTAGTATTTCTGTGCGTGGGAGGTACAAAAGAGATCCTCAAGTATGGGGTTAGGATGTACTACAGGCGAGAATTTCTTACTGTCTGAAGAAGACGTTGATGCCAGAACGTTTTTTTAAATCCATACAGTGTGGAAACCACTTATGGAATAAAATTATTTTTGTCATTATTTCAGAAAATTATCAAAAATGCCGAGACACGTCAACTTTTGAATTGAGTTGTGCGTTATGTAAACATAAATGTAAGTATACAGGGTGATTCACGCAAGTATGCCATAGTAGGTGTTTTTATTTTGAAACACCCTGTATATTTGCATATTTTTGAAATCCTCTTAATGAACCGATTCTAACAAACTAAATAATGTATGGTCAATTATGAATTATACAGGGTGAAATTTTTATTTTTACAGTTATTAAACACATACATAAAATACCTTGATTTTAATACATTAAAATATTCTCCAACTAGTTGTTGGCAATAGCACAGTCTCCTATAGAACTCCTCCTTAACTTTGTTTAAAGTTTGAGGTGAAATATACCGTATTTCTGTAGTTATCCTGTCTTTGAGGTCTACAATGCTAGTTGGTTGTGTTGCATATACTTTGTTCTTGAGATAACCCCACAGAATAAAATCTAACGGCGTAAGGTCTGGCGATGTAGCTGGCCACTCAATAGTACCTCTTCGTCCAATCCATTTATTGGGGAAGATTTCATCTAAATAAGTTCTTACCATTAAAGCATAATGGGGTGTTGCCCCGTCTTGCTGGAACCAAACATTTTTATTCGGTAAGCTAGGATCTATTGCGTTGGGATATAAGTTTGCCAACGCAGAAATAACTTCATTTCTAAGCATATTTAAATATATTCCAGCTGTTAAATTTCCATCTATAAATATAGGACCTATAATACCGGCCCAAACGTTCACCTTTTGAGGGTACTGAGTATGTGTCTCTCGCATCCAATTAGAATTCTCTGCTGACCAATATCTACAGTTCTGTCGGTTTACCTCTCCATTCAATGTGAATGTTGATTCGTCAGAAAAAAGAATGGTACCAAGAGCTATCTCAATTCTGTTCAGCTTATTCATCAATCTTTCGCAGAAATCCATTCTACGATCTGGATCGTCTTCTGTTAACTCCTGCACAAAAGTTAATTTGTAGGGATGAAGTTTTTCTTCATGAAGACTTCTTAGAACATGTGTATGACTAACATTATTTTCACGGGCAATTTGACGTGTACTTGAAGTTGGATTCTCTTCGACACTTAACAAAATATCCACTTTCACATCATCTTCAACGAAGTGTGGTTTTCTTTTCAATGGTTTGATATGTCCAAGTTCTCTGAATTGTGCATGAACTTTAGACACAGTACTTTGTGAAATATTGGGCAATTCGGGATACCTGTGATTAAATAAGTTTGCCAATTCAACTTGACTTCTGCAGTTATCCCTTTATATTTCATTGTTATGTCGACAAGAAAAGGGTGTTTGACAAAGATTTTACTTTTTCAGTATAAACTGTCAACACATCAACAACTGACAGATATTCTGCATCTCGTTACCTGGTAGATCAGTGGCCAGAAAGAAAGCAAAAAAAAGGTTTTTGTCGATTAATTTTGGTACAACAGCATGGAAAATTGTTAATTTAATTATTCCAAGCTATACTGTGAATTTTAAATGATGTTAGTATGTTTTGCTTACACAATATTAACTTGAAAGAACATTAGAATGCAGTTTATGATAATAAATTATAAAATTATCAATACAAAAGATGTTATACTAATAAATACATTCTTCAATAATACCTGTGGGATGTTTCAGTTAAACCAATAAATTATTAGACATGGAAATTCTCAAAAAAACTTTTATATAGTATACTTACATAGACTTCTTAACTATAGAAGACATGGACCCCCTTTAATGTCAACTGATATTTCTTAGAATTCATGAGTCAAGATTTCATGAATGTCTGAAAAGGGACAAGTGCCCTAACGGTGGAGAAATAAATGTAAATCTCAGTTGGGATGAGAATTAGCTTAGGAATGGCGTTTAATTTAGGAACGTTGGCGATTCGTAGAAGATAATTGGATCAGAGAGTACATTAGAACGTTTTAACACGCTAATAAATAGATTCTTATCTTCCCGTTTCACCCTTTCTCCAGGTCACACCGTATGTTTTACTTTGATTATTTAGAATCGTCTCGTAATTAAATAGTGTTATCTCTGTAATCAAACATGTGTGGGTCTAAAGGGTCATATTTAAATCGTCTGCTCTTCCATTAGCAATTTATAACCTAACAATGGCAAAATCTATTTTCCAAGAAACATATTTTTTTCTCATCGATATCCACCCCATTTGACTCCAAATCGTATTAGTAATGCGAGATTTGGAATTGCTGATTTGCTCTGTAGGGAAGCTAATCTTTAAAATTGGACGAGGAAATCAAATTTCTGATTAGTTGGGAATGTTATCGAATATATTTTATCCTGCTTCTTCGGCTTTTCAATCTTACAGATCGATATTTGAGTTTTTAAAAGCGCGATATTATTTATGTCCCTTTTTCTGTCAATAAAATGACCTCCTAATGTGGGTATGAAGACTGACAGACACTGGAATTACGATAAGCCAACATTCTTTATTCTACTCAGTATAGAAGATAACATGGATAGAAAATAAACTGACATTCAACAGGAAAATAGGTTTGAGGAAGCTTCTAGCGACTGAGAAAATCCTTGGAAATCAAGTAGAAGAAGGGGACTCGATAGATCTTCTAGGTCTCGGTGATGGTCACCACAAGATACACTTCATGGCATTGAAACAATTTTTCAAAGGATGGAAACTGTTAGTTAGGAGGTCCATTCCATAGATAAAATTTACGGATAATTAATTTTTCCTAAGCTATTCCTAACTATTATGATCAAGAAAAGATAAGAACCGATCTCAGAAAAAGTAATAGGAGAATACCAAGCTGGCTTTAGAAAAGGGAGAGGAACGACAGATCAGATATTTCCAATGAAGGAAATTTTAACATCATGCTATGAGTACAAAATACCAGAACTAGTACTTTTCCTTGATTTCAAGCAGGAATATGATTCTATCTCCAGAAGTAACCTGTTAAAGGCTTTGAATGAGTTCGAGATCCCAAGAAAATTGGTGAATCTTGTGAAGATGACTCTCATCAAAACTACTAGTAGTGTACAGATTAGAGATGAAGGCTCAGAAAGTTTTGAAATAGGAACACCTGAAAGAAAAGAATGTGAACCGATGGAGAGAAAAGGCCAAAGATAGAAAAGTATGGAGAGAAATTACAAAGCTATGGGCCTAAAAGGCCTGTTGCTATATATATATATATATATATATAATATTTCCTAATTACGAAATACGGAACTTTTCATTATTTTGTAAATTTTAGGAATCTTAGGAATCTGGCCTACATGTTTTTTCTCTTAATTTTGCCAACCTCTATGCAGCCGCTTCCAAGGATTGAGTGATTCACTCAAATAGTCTCTGGTGGAAACTGTCTTTTAATTTGTCACCAAACTAGCAAAACGTACGATTGGAATAAGAGTTATCTGCATTAGACGTAAATGTACCGTCACTAAACTCATTAATAATTATTTTCCACCCTTGTGTCGAAAGTTTGTTAATGAAAATAGGTAATCTAGCAAGCAGGGAAATGCGGATCTCAGTCATCAAATATCGCGAAAATTTAAACGAGGAGGCTGAAAGAACTCCCGCGGTGTACACCATCAAGATTGTAAGGGATTCTTAACGCCGTTGCCACACTTAACAAACTTTCTGGGAGTTGATTCATAAATATTTCTAACAAATTGTAATATTCTTATCTATTTATAAATTCCGTTGAATTTAGATACCCTGGAGGTGGAAACGGTTATTGTAAATAAAAATAAATTCATAATACAGTCGATTTATTATAACAATGTGGCATCGTCGCTTCTTACCCCAACCCGACTTATAGTCGATGCTCTAATTAAAACAGATGTATTTTTTTAATTGAGGGTTTTTAATGTGAGGGCAGCTGCTAGTAAAACACTGCTAAAATTTACATTTTTGGTAAATACCGAATCGACAGATTGCATGTTTCATGTTTTAGTTTCCAATGTAATGCATTTATAATGAAATTATAATGAAAATGGATGTTTGTGTATATCGGTTTTGTTTAAAAGCTTTATAGATATGTAATTAGGGGTGTTTTTGATCCCGTTATTCCAATTATTTGTCCCAAAGACTTTATCTTATTAACATGGGCATATAAATTGGCTTAATACGTCCACACAACCCTTCATCTGTACCAACATTTGATCTTTCGTCAAGCCAAGCTTCTCTTAGCATTCCTTCGGCCCGAATCTATAACTTTAACTTTATTCAACTTTAACCATCTTCAAATATTAGAATATATGTCCTGGTATATTGTACACATCCTGTCAGATAGACAGGCTGCTCTTAAAAAACTGAGCTCGAACAAAATAAAATCTAAGATGGTAGATAACTGTCTACAATCTCTTGAAATACTAGGCAACGAAAACAGAGTCATTTTGACCTGAGTGCCGGGGCATCGAGGAGTGGAGGGCAATGAGGACCCGACACTCTGGCACTCAGACACTCTATTTATCGGACCTGAACCATTTTTTGGCATTGCGGAAAGCACTGCTAGATCAGCCATAGCTACCTGGGCGGAGAGGGAAACCTACACTTACCAGGGCTTTCTCACTCGAAGGCGTTCATATACTTCCAAAGATTACAGAATAAAAATATAAGATGTTTCACTCCAGGGCGGTTTGATTCAAGTTGCTGTCCCAAACGGACGCCGCTCTCATAAATTATGCTTACGACTCGCTTTTGTTGTCAATAACGAGACCGGCAGATACCAGAGAAGTTCGAAAAGCTTATTTTATTTTAAGCTATACAGGGGTAATTAGAGAAATATATATTTAAATTAATAGGATTCTTTATCACAAAGGTTGATTTTTAAATGTTAATTATTTCGAAAAATGTTCAGGATATGAATTTGAAAAGGTAAGTAAAAAATAAACTTGAATTTTTAAAATGAATCAATTCACAGTTTTCATCCAGCATCTTAGTAATTTTGTGATACTTATTGATAATATAGCAGATATTTATCACAAATTCAATTAAATATACTCATTAGCCACCAGAATAATAGGGCCGCTAAATCTTAAATTTGTATCCTTAAATAACGCGTATTTTTTGGATTGACGAGGTTAAAACATTAAAAAGAGAAGCAGCTGCAAGATACCTTTATTAAAAATTTTTATAAATGTAAAATACTAAGTTTGGAGTTTGGTTTATGTGTTAAATTTAATCTATTGTCTTTCAAATCTTTCAATATACATTTGAGAGTAAAATATATACGGACTCTGGTATAGAGACTTGCTTGAAGACATGCCTGACTGTTAAAAAATCGGGTGTGACCTATTCTTAGACGGGTCAGAATTACTTGTTCTTTCCTGGTTTCTGGAACGGCCTTCAACGGTTTAACTGTTCATTTCACTTCCCTAAGTTTATCGTTAGATTGGGACCACTGGTGTTGCCAAGCGTTATTAACCGATGTCTTGATAAATATTTTCATGTCTGTCATCATAGCTCTCGTGACTTCGATGGCACTAGGATTCTGAATAGCAGTTTTGGCTGCTGCATCAGCTCGCTCATTTCCCTCTCTTGTATGTTTTTATAAAACTCTGTATCAATATATAAACTTTTATTTTTGTTTCAGGTTACGAGAAGAGCGTATCGATCCAGATAAATCCCATCTATTGGACCATAAACCTCGAGATCTTAGCCCGAGAAATTGTAAGTATTTCGCATTTTATATTCCTACTATATTTTTAATAATTTAAAAATTCAATCTTTAGATATTAATCGAAACGGAAGCAAAAACATGAAATGGGTGCTTCCCTTTCTTTTATTACCTTTTTTTATTAATTAATCCTTTTTAAAAACGAGTTTATACAACTTTAATCGTTCGCAATTTGCAAGATTCGTGTTGTTGTATTTTTTTTTGACCGGATAACAGGCAATAAATCCAAAAAGGGTTCATCCGCACCATATCCAGATTGATGTTTTCAAGCGTTGAACTGAAAGACCGTGTACACACATACACCGATTCATTTCGAAGCTAAGTCCGGGTTATTC
>CAJUYH010008468.1:0-15429 GCA_910591685.1 Galerucella tenella
ATATATATATATATATATATATATGTAATGCGCGATATTTGAATAGGCGTAGATAGGTATCAACTGAAATTGATTTGTTCTTGAAAACTTACCTCGAGCCGTTCTGTAGCCTTGAGCAGTTGTTCATAGTCTACTGAACCCTGTATTGTAAGGAGCTCCATCATGTAATCAGCTTCTTGAATTGATTGCTGTACGAGTTCCAACTGTCTTTCAAACCGTCGCCATAACCCCAATCTGCTTTTTAACAGTGATGATAGACGCGCACATCGAGACTCCAAATCCGAATGGACATCTTGAAGACTTGATATACATCTTTCGATGCCCACCGGTGAAACTGAAACTCGCATTCCACCTGGTAGTGTATGGAGTATTTGTCTGAGACTCATCAAGTCTTTCCAGAGAATTGCCAGCTCATCAGCTACTTGGTTGCATCGTTCAACCCCACCAGCTACAGCATCGCTTCCTTGTTTCTCGCATATCTCGCATTGATCCAAAATGTATGATTGCCTGACATTCGCTTTTTCTACTCGACTAATACCTCGTTGAAGAGCCTGAAGACGTTCTTGAAGCAGTTGCGCGGCGTCTAACTCTTCTTTGATTTGACTCTCTATTCGTCGTGCGAGCGAAAGTAGTATTCCAACCGTTTCACTTTCAGCTGCCGGTAGCATACCCAATTTTCCTAATTCATCTTGTATTACACAACATCGGTCAAATAAAACAGTTAATCGCCTCATATATAATTCCAGCTCATCTTCAGTTTTCAAAACTCCGTGAAATCCATTAATGATTCTCATCAGTTCATTCAGCTCACCTCCCAATAATTGTAATTTCTCATCAATTGGAGTATCTTCAGAGGAAAGTGTGTCAGCTACTGATTTTTGTATTGCATTTATTTTTCTGGCCACACTGTGCCAACGATCTTGCAATTCGCCATGAAATTGTCTCTGCAACATCTCATCCGATAGAGGCAATATGCGCAAAGCTTGCTCAAAACAATTGTTGGCATCGTTCCGCATATTTTGGTGCACTTCGTACTGGGCCTTTAATTCCTAAAGTCAAACAATTTATATGTCAACACATATTTTAATCCTTCATTGACTTTGATAAATGTATTCAAATATAAAATTGAATTCA
The DNA here is from genome assembly GCA_910591685.1 of Galerucella tenella. NCBI lineage: Eukaryota > Metazoa > Arthropoda > Insecta > Coleoptera > Chrysomelidae > Galerucella > Galerucella tenella. Next base: position 1,135 of record CAJUYH010008468.1, read on the forward strand.
TTATTCAAATGTCAATGAGAATTTTGTTTACACACTATAAACTAACTGGCATTTGGCAAAAGACCACGTTTACCAAGGATATCTTTGCATGTGGTTATCAGACAGAAAATAAATAGCTCAAGTGAAGAATAAAGGACTTACCCAAAATTGACGCATATGACCCTCCCATTGATTATGTGCGGAGCCAAGCTCTTGTTCAGCTGTTGTCATCCAACGTCTCAATTTATTGTTCAACATTTCTCTTTTGCACCAACTTTCCCGGAAGTTCATAAGACATCTCAATGAGGAATCAACGCCTAGTTGAAGTCTAGATATGACGTCTAAAATTTCACCGTAACGATTTTCGGAATTTTCGATATTTACAAGCTCTTGAAGTCCGTTGGATATGTTCAAAAGTTGGGTCAATCGATCCCGATGTGTAGCAATGTCCGACGAGAGTGTTTGATATAGAGATATGTATTGATCGTAATCTGATGAAGTGACAGCCTGTAAATCAGGCACGCGTTGATGAGCCACTTGTAGCCATCCTCTTTCTTCTTTTAATCCTTGTTCAAGGGTCATCCAACGCGAAGCAGCGAGCGACATTTGCTGAGATCTAGATGCAGCCTGGTCCAGCAGTGCAATTGCCCTACTGTGCAGTTCTTCATGGAAAGCTGCATGTTTTGTTCTCGTCTCGGGGTCCAAATTGTTCTCCAGTGATTCTAAAATCGCCCTACAATGATTTAAATTTACGAAGAATTTTCTATGCTTCTGCATTTCATCTCGAAGATGCTCGAGACTTATGACTGATGTGGGACTGGTCAGTAGATCATCAGCAATGTCAGTGATCTGAGCAAATTCTTGAAGTGTTTGTTCATATTCTTCCGCTAGAGATAATAATGACAGCAACCGTTCTCTTTCTATGCTGATGGTATACTCGATTGAACGAATTGTGTCGTGTACCGCATGAATTTCTACCGGAATTTTTCTACCCGGATAATCCTTGAGCAGTTCTCTTATTGCCATCATCAATTTACCTATTTCCCACGTCGAATTATGATTTTCATATTCCAATCTGTCCAATTCCTCTACTTTCCAAATTGTAGATGACTCACATCGGATGATGTGGTCCAAATGGCGCTGTCGCTCTTGAAGAATCCTACAAAAAAATTGTTTCTATATATCTATGTCTGTTTATCAATGGATTAATTGATTCATATTTTTATATTTACCTAAATACGCTATTGACATCATCTAAAAGTTCATCCCACTGCATAAGATCTGTTGTCATATAACGCGCTTCATCAGTAACAATTTCCGAAATAGCTTTCAGTTGTCTTGATAGCGTACCCACACATTCGGTGATATTTTCGCGCTTTTCTTCACTATAATTTCCCTCCACATACTTCCAAATATTGTTCATCTCTTCGATATTTTCCTCTATATCATTTAGTTGATCTCTTATTTCGATTAAGGTGCGACTATTGTTATACGATGGCCCAGTTTGTGTCTCTTTATCTCGGAATATTTGATATTCAATCGTTTCTAACCAAGCAACAATTGTTTCGACAACAACAATCAATGTTTCTTCAATAACAACAATATTATTATCGTCCACGGCATTTTTCAAAAGAAATATATTCTTGCGAATGTTGGCGGCACCTTCGCCAATCGTTTCAATATTAGAGATACGTTGCAGAGTTGCCATGTGCATTATATTTGATAAATGATTTGGTTGATTGGCATTTCGTAGATTTGTCAAACGATCCAACATGATTTCAGTTGTTTCAGTTTTCTGTTTTATTATTTGGTGAACTCGATTGTAGTTCATACTGTCCATAATAAATGAATTGGCCGACAAATCAGGTATTGTTTTCATCGAAGAATTCTGTATGCTAAGTAAGCCGAATTGGTGAGTAACAGTCGGTTCTGAAATAACTTTATCAAAACGATCCATTTCGTTTGTATTTCCACTTTGCGATAATATCGATTCCATGGGTGATAGCATTTCTTCTGATGTATCCATTGGTTCGAGTGGTGGTTCAATAGTCATAATTTCTAGCACTTTAGAATGCTGAAAACCCGTTGACAACTGATTGACATTCATTGGTTCTGATATTAGATTATGCTGTGTTAAATTTTTAGTAGGACGGATATTGTCATTTTGTGAATATTCCTCAAGCTCCTCTACTGCGGTACAAGTCACTCTCAATTCCAATTCTCTCTCGTCTGCTTTGGATTTCAGTTGTTGCTCAATTTTTTTCACATCGGGATCAGCATAGACCTGTCCGACAATGATACTATCTTCCCCTTTCATGTCAGGTATTCTATGTATCTCTTGGGAATCTAATTTATTTTCATTTCTATTTAATGAATTCGTTTCTTTTAATATCGCGGTATCTGAAATTTTTTCTATCTTGAAATGGTTCCGGGGTTTATCTATTGAAAGGTCGGTAGTTTCACTGAATTCTTCGGTAATCGTGGTAGCGTGAGTAATATCATCACCCGATTCACTTGAAGCGCACAACAATTCTGATGTAGCACTTTCAGCCAATTCGATAGTTGCCTGCACGTGAATTTCAAATGAATCATCAGGTGCAAATTTCCTGACAGATAGCGTTGAAGTCGTTGCGTCATTTATCGATTGCTCAGCATTTACGAATATTGGTTCTTCAATGTGTGGCAAATTAGACTGTGGCAATATTGGTAACATATCTTTTCGAGAAATAGGCGTATTATGGCTATTCAAATCGCTAATGTTCTCCATTTGTTCACATTCAAATACATTGTCAGTAATCTCTTGTTCCGGTATAGATGCCACTGCTATTTCTTGAACAATATTTTGGCTTGAAGATTCATCTAATACCTCAATCGAATCCATTGTTACTTGTTGAGATACAGACACTAATGAGACTTCACGCGCGTCTTTACATTGCTCTATGTCTGATGTTTGAACACTCATTTCATTCACATCTGGCACAATTTGGATACTCTGTTCAACAGACAAATTGTGGTTTTTATTGTCAATCGGCATTGGTAAGTCTAATGATGTTGGTGTTGTGATGAGGTCAATGGTCTGTGACTCCTCTTCCATTACTTCTTTTTCTTCTTCAACGCGCGTTTGAACATACGAATCCTGTGTTTCGGTTGCTTTGGAAACGTCATGTTCAGACTCTATGTTTGTTTGCACAATTGACTCTGTCATGAAATCTGAACTTTGAGTTTGGACTTGGGTTTGTATAACAGATAGGCGCGGGCTTTCTTGCGGCGTTGTTTGCGTTTCCATAGCAGCCACAACACTTTCGTTTATTAGATTTACTTGCATTTCAAAGTGCTCCGTTTCGGGAACCTCCGGGCTTGGTGGTTTGCTCGTTTGAACATGAGTCTCTATTGTTTCACAAGGATCCATTGAGATAGTTTGTATTGCCGTCTCACATTGGTCAATTTCTTCAAGGTAAGACGGTGTTGTCGGCGGTGTTGTCTGCTGTTGAATATCCGACAATTCGATTGGTTCCTGCGCGGTCTGTGTATCAATTTCTTGCATTTCTATAGGCTCAATTGTTAACGTCTGAATTTCTAAAGAATTAACATCAATTACTGTTTGTACATCAGTCTCTTGTGACTCTTTTGTTATACCCACTGGTTCATTTTCAACCAGACTTGTTTGCATAGCTTCATCGTCACGTTCAATCGATTCTGTTTGTATTGACGAATGAGCGTTTTCGTGCGGCTGTATCATAACAGTTTGAATTTCACAGTCCACAGCTGGTACAATTGTAGTTTGGACTTCCATGTGTATCTCTTCAGGTCTGACTGTTTGTATTTCTTGTTCATGTATTTCAACTGTGTGTTCAAGAGATGTATGTAACTGAGTATCGATAATGTGTGGTTCCTCATGACCTGATCCGCTCACACGAACATCATACGTCACTGCAGCTTTATGAGTATCAGAATCAATAACTGCTGGCATTATATCATTTTGATTGACTCGATTATTTTCATCTTTTTCTTCCACCGCCATATTCTCAATCTGCTGATTCTTCGGTTCCGATTGCATTGATTTATTAATGTCTTCCACCTCGTCACAAATATTGTGCGGTAGCAATTCCGTATTCTGATTCATCTTCGTTTTATTCTTATGTTTTTTTTTCTTTTTTTGCTTTCTTTTTGGTTCATATTGCTGTTTTATAGAAATATCTTCTGGAGTGATTTCCTCCTCAGGCTCATATCCGCTGATACATTCTGGTTCATGACTAGGATGGGAAATTAATGGTATATTCATTTCTGATACATGTAACGGGGATTGTTCGCTCGATTGTTTAGGTGATTCTGAGTTCGGCACATTAATATTTGTCGCTTCAGCAGAAGTTGTTGCCACTGAAATACTGAACAATTCTTCTGTGATTTTGTTTTCAGGTGCTTTTACATTTTCTGTGGTTCTTTCTTTATCCTCATTAATATCTGCTGCCGATGTCTCATTAGCGTCATTCTTATCTGATGATTCAATACAAGAATGTAATTCTTCTCCTGACGCATGTATATTTTTTGTTTCCTTAACTTTGGATACTTCAGCTTGTGTTGGCAAACTAATATGTATATCGCCTTTAGAAATATAGTATTTATCATCGTCTATTGGTCGATTTGCTTGGGTTATAATTGAAACCAATGGCCCTATTGTTTGATCAATCTCTTGAATTGTCATTGACATTTCGACATTTTCAAATGTATTGTCGCAGATTCGCGGAGTAGTAACAGAGTCAATACTGTCCGCGGATGTAACTTGTTCGTGTGAATTATTATCAGATATTTCATGAGATGATTGACTGGTCAGTTGTTCCACATACGAAGATTGTCCATCCCCCTGCATCTCTGATACAATAATACTAGGTTTACCAATAGACTCTACGGTGCTGCTACCGTTTAGGTGCTTAACTACTTCTATCGTGCCATTTTCTACTTCAATATCAAATGTTTCGCACTGAACTGGTGCATCAGGTGACTTACAAGTAGTTGTTCCGCTCATCAATACTTCACACCTTTCAATTATTTGCGGAATTTCAACTAGGTTATCTTCAGCTACAGTATCATCAGTTGAGTGCTGCAAAATGCCACAGTCTTCAGCAACAGTCATATCTTCATTGAATACATCTATCAATTTGTTTTTCGATTCATTTACCTCGATTACTCTGTTGGATTCATCTTCAGTAGGGTCTATTGCGTATTCGATTTGAGTGTCCACACGCTCTTCATTATCATTTAATTGAAGCGATGGCTCCGTTTCTTGACAGGCTAAAGCAGTTTCCGTATTATTTTCATCTATTGCTTGGATTGTCATTAGTTCTGCCATCGGTTTTGCCTCTGTGGCAAAAGTTTGAATTGATAGGTCTTGTATTGGAGTCGCAGATTCTCCGGATATATCTGAGTGTTTTATATCTGAAGCATTGTCACTACGGTGAAATGACATTTGTTCCTGTTGCTTCAATACATTTATACTTATATGTGGAATGTGTTGATCATCAATTTCGATCTCTTCAGGTTCTTCAATAACTTCCTCTGAAGTGGTTTCTTGGCCATTAATAATAGTCACCTTTCGAATAATCCGTCGTGTTTTTCTTATTACTCGTCGTGTCACTTGTTGAACTGTAGCATGTACTGTTGAAGTTTCAGATTGATATTCACCTCCTTCAATTGTCGAATCTCTTGCCAGCTTCTCTGTCTCTAAATGCAAGTCTTTTACGTCTCCTCGAATAATTTGATGCGTATACTGGGGCGCTGTTTCAGTTACTCTTCCATCAATATCATCATGATATAAGTCAGTGGGTTCGCCGGCTATTACTTGACCGCCGTACATTTGCCTCGTACATGTTTCTATTGTACCATCTGATCTCGTGCGCGTAACAATCACTTGCTGAGTTCTCATTGTGGCTTCAGAAAAAGCCTTTTGATTTTTTTGACTCGGATATGACTGATCCATTTTATTGATTCCTGAATAATACTGTTGTTGCGTTGACTGAGCACACGTCTCTATATTTTTTCGTAATTTTTTTACAATGATTCTTTTTGTTCCATCCGCATCTACTACAACCTCTGTTGTGACATCATCAGGTTCTACGAGAACCGTTTCGAATGTTTGTGGTGCCATATGTTGAATATTTAACTCTGAAGTCGCGCTCAACTGCAATTTCGGATCTTGATACTTCATGTCTACCACAATGTCATCCGGGTGTGTGGAAATTGTAGACGTGTCTTCATCCATAATTAATTTTTTATTAATATTAGAGGGCATAGGTTTTGTAGCAATTTCAATGACATCATGAGTTTCGTTTGCTGTTTTTAATATTTTGATTGTCTCCTGAGTTGATTTTGATTCTGTGATTGAGACTTGTACTGGTGTAGATTGCATTTCCACTGAATACAAATCATACGGCGTAATTTGAGATGTAGATGTTTGTTTTGTCAATTGACCGGGTTTCTCAGATGTGGCAAGATTTTGTTCGGTTTGTAGGGATACGTCTGCCCGAGCTAGGAACTCGCCATCAGTTGAACGGATAAAATGATCTTGGTTTACGGTAGCATCATGACGTACATGATCATCAGAAGCCTGTCTTGACTTGTCCATTTGAATTTCCTAGAAAAATTAAAGCGGTAAGGCATGCTTGGATCTTGATCGATTAAATCTTTCTGTTTCTTTTTTTCATTTATATTATACATGTGTATTTGTGTACGCTTATAAATACATGAACATATATCGATAAACCAAAAACAGATGTAGGGATCTTACAAAACCATTCAAACTACTGCATTTACATGGCGGATTAAGAAATGATCCAAATTCAAAGTGGTATATCTGCCTTTTAACAGGAATATAATGACAATTATTACACCGTGACATTATTGTAAACAGAAAAGTGTGAACTCTTTTCTTGTCATATAAAAAGTATGAATCGAGAATTGAGCTATTGCCCTGAGTAATATAGCTTCAAAGGTTAATCCATCTACATCACATTGTTTTTGTTCACAATACAACTGATCTTATACGAGATGTCATGAATTATTCAGTTATCATTATTTAGTTATCTGGACAAGAGATGCCAGATAAACCAAAATAAATATCTACTGAAATATAATCATATTTACTCTTTAGTACCATCCATATATGTATACGCACGGTATTTAAAAATTTTTTTAATATAAAATAAATTGTTGGGCAATTTATTGCCATACTTGATAACAGATTTACATTACTTTGAATTGTACAATCATTTTGAAGACTATCGAACGAATAATGTTCATATTATTTTACGTTTTTTTAAATACAAATTTCACATTGATAATAAGCATAATGAAAATGAACAAATTATACATATAACAATAATGTCAGGAGATGGTTATATAATGGTGAATGTGGTGAATATGATGAATATGACGTAAAAGTTGAGTTGTTTATATTTCGTATCATTATGGTGTTTACATAATACAATGAGGTGCTTAGTCAAATACACGCAATGGTAAATGAATAGAATTGCAGTAATTAACGATTAACGTTTAACAATGACTATCATTATATAACAGTACATCAACATCCCTCAAGTACCCCCATGCATTGCCAATATTATTATATATACCTTTCATGATATTGTAACAGACAAAAATATACATAATCACGTAATAAAACGTGAACATATTGATAAATGACATGGGTACATTGAATTCGCACGTTATGCATTCAAATATATATGTATATTACACATATGAATATTTAGCTGATGATGAAGTGGTATAGCGTATACATATAATGAACAAATACCCTAAAATGTTTTTGTGCAATTGAAAAGTCCCAATGAAAATAACCAATTGTAATTATACATTAGAACCAGAATGGAATGACAAAGGTGCGAAGCATGAAAGCCAAGTTGATAGAAATAATATACTTTACATGTTGGCTTACTATCAGTAAGCAACCCGAAAATATCTATGCATCAATGAATTTTTTCTACTTTTTCTTGAAATTTTGATTAAGTTATCATTTAAGCATGTACCAACACCGTGCAGTGATGAACAGATAATAGTACAGAAACTCCCACGTTCTTGTAAGGATTATCGAGTACCTGTTGCTTTTGATCAAGTTGCACACTTGTCTCGACTAATGCATTCTTCAGTGTCTTTGCCATGACGGTAACATCAGGTAGATTTTCCAACTCTGATATGCGCTGTATTCGTTCTATCAATTCATTCTCTAATGCCTAAAAAATAGCAATGAATTTTTATTAAAGTTCATTTTATATAAATATTAGCGAAAAGACAGCTTGTACCCAGACAAACCTTATATGAATCTGGTGAATGATGGTCATTCATTGTCTCAATGACATTTTTCAACCAAACATCAGTTTGCTCAAGGATCTGGTTGTAAACTCCGATTTCTTCTTCGCGTTGTCGTTGCATAAGTTTTGTGCTTTCCGCTATTGCAGCACTGTCCTTAACTTGGTTTTCAAGAGCTATAATTTTTGTGTCAATATCCTCCAAACTAGTTACTAATTCGTCGATGTCAGTGTTAGATTCAAGCTGCTCCAGTTTCTCTTGAAGTGTCATACTCAATTCATGATATTTATGCAAATCCGTTAGAATTATCTATATCACAATGAGAAATTGTTATTGCTTAACAATTGAAAATAAAAATAAAGCAGATAATTAACATTGGATATTTCACCACAAGTTTCGATAACATCGTGCCCAGACTGTTTTGAGGCAGAGAATCTAGAGATAGTTCTAATTGCATGACATTCCGCTGCAAATCCTCCACATCACCAATCAACGATTTCTGCAATGCGTTATGAACAATTAAAATAGGAATACGTCAATATAATGATTACAACTGCAACCATTGTCGTGCATGTGACAGGGCGACTGCAACACAACTCTAGGCGGCAGATTAATAGATTAGGCTTGAAAAACAAAAATCGTATATGAAATATCTTGAGACATACCCGCGCATACGCGCGCGTCAATTCGCACACGCACAAACACACAATAGATACGCGCGCGAGCGAGGGAAGGACATGTGAGGCACAAGAAAATCTATCAGCGTCCAATATGTCTTTTTTTTTCTTTGCGTCTTCCGGAATGACAATATGAATTTATAATTTAGAATATAACTGTCCGAAAAAATCGTCAAGATTGCAGATAATATTGTCGTAACAATGAGATTTTGTTGAAAAATTATTAAATAAATAATTTAATTCATTATCTATAATATTAATGCGTTCGGAGCTGAATGTTAGTGATTAATGAATTCCAGGGAGGCTTATGAGTGAAGCGGGAAAACACTTGAAGAGTAAGTATTGAGCGCAACTTTTCATGAACAAATAATAACACATCAAGAGAGCCAATCGAGTAATAACCAATCATGATATGGCTATACGCATAGATATATATGACAAACAACAATGATGATGATAAACATTGCAATAATGTCTTGAAATAAAATTTCAACTGAATGATGCAACAAGACCGAACACTTGGCGAGATATATGTCGCACCTTGTTGATCCCTCCGATACTATTTGCTTGGATATGCAGCTCGGATTTTTCAGCCAAGTCCGGAATGTTGTTGTGCTGCTTCATGGATCTTCTTTTGTCTATACCTAAATGCTGCATTGAGAATGGAGGGTGGGAAATAGCGTATGATGATATGAAGTTTTGAGAAGAGTAGGTGGAACAAGAAGAAGTAATAGAAGGCAAAGAAAATTGAGAAATTTTGTCTAAATTAAAATTGTCAAGGGGGGATTCACGAACGTCTCCTTGCCGCAAATCCATTCGCGTGTCTTCGTGTCCAAGTGACAAATACGTACTATAGTCATTCCAACTACATATTCCTCCCGGTAAATCTGCAATTAACCGCTCTGTTCGAGGTGCCGCCGAATCACTACTAAAATTAAACGAAGGACTTCTAGGTCCACTACCGCCGAAATTATCATGTATATCGTCATTATCATCGTCTGGATTAAAAAAATGATTAATTTTTGAGACCTTTGTCTTTTGTCTGGCTGCAATATGCTCAAATAAGTTCTTCTCAGCATCATGATACGTATGCTTGTCCAACCAGAATGAGTCCATAGCGATAACATTCGCGATTGCTGTTGGCTCATCAATATTTAATGGTTCTTCAGACACGATGGCATTGAGTTGATCATATTCTTCATCAGTACCTTCATGCACTGCATGACTTACAATAACAATATCATCCTCGTCAATGTAAAAATGCACTTTAGATGTTGGCTCATCACAAATTTCCATAGGGTGGTGTTCGCATTGTAATGCAAGATTTGAATTAGCTTTAGCCTTAGGTAATGAACGCACTTTACAATTCGCACTGTCTTGTGATTGAGTCGATGAAAGAGGAGCTGTATCTTGAAGTAAACACTTGTCCTGTGATTGTCCAGAAATCGGATATGACTGGACATCGGTGATAATGCAAAATCCAGAATCTTTCATGTCTTCTGCCTTCAATGCATGTTCTTCACGCATTGACTCTCCGCATAGTTGTTTGTCGGCATTCAAGTCCGGTATTGCCATTTTAGTCGTCTCGCCCATCTCGTATTGCAAGTCGTTTGTTTCCCCTTCTCTTTTCTCATTGTCTCCATCATCTTGCATCTTTTCTATTTCGATTTGAATAGGTGAATCCAATACTTTTTCCTTTGCAAATTGCACACGGTGTTCTTCCATGAACATCGTCTCAAAGTGAAGCAGATTTACAATTGGATATTTTGGATTTTCCAATGAGAAGGTCAAGTTTCTTGAGTTAGTTGGGTCATGCGCTACATTCACTAGCTGATCTCTATTAGGTGTAATTTCTTTTTCCAATTTACTATCATCTTCTGTGTATTTTATTGTCTGACAGTCCTGAACAATTTTCTCTAAACTACTCGATTGCCGACGCATTGAAGACGAAACTGGTGGTGTTGGTTTCTTGACTGTCTTCACAATCTTATAATTTTGATATAAATTCACTTCTGCAAGGCGGTAGCGATGATAGTCAATCCAGTAAGGACGTGCAAGATCCTCGGCAATCGTTTGTATTACAGTTTCATTTTTGTTAGACATTTCATCCAACGTCTCGTGATTAATGCAATCCTCATTTTTATTAATATCGTGATTCAATAATATGGCGTTTGCACATGAATCACGATAAATCGGCAAATCTCCGTCGTCTAATTTGGAATTCGCATCTTCCTTGTTTTCGATGCTATCGAATTGTGGCAGGTTTTTGTGGGTTGAAATGGATTGTGGGCAAAGTGATTCAGTAGTATATGAATTTGCATTATCGGCATGAACACTCGGTTTGTCTGCCTCAGACATTATTTGTTGATATGTCGTACTACTATCATCTGTATTCGCTGCTCTTGTTGACTCGAGTTTACAAACATCTGTAGAATTATCCATAATTCTAGCATAAGTAGTTGTTAAACTAGCCTGCACACTGTCCGGTCGTAGCGTTATAAAATTTTCACTTTTACAATCTACAATTGTGAATGGCGATAAAGTTTCTGTTAGAGCTACGGTTGTTTGTCTCCTTCCAGAATTCACTTCAGTGTCTAATGAAGATGCCAATGCAATTTTTATTTCATTTATATCATCCTTGAGTCCCTCAGAGTCCACAAAATGCGTAGGAGCTATCTGTTCAACAACAATTGATTCTTTAGTTGGCATTTTTACTTGAGAAGAAACTTCGATGTTTTGGTTAGCTGGTGGCAGTTTGACTTCTTCATTTCCTTGACTTTGCTTATTAAAATCAACTTCATGTGGTACCTTAAATGAATCTTCATTTGTTTTGTCTTTTTGTGATTGTTTTGCGTTTGTATGTTTTAATGTTTTACATTGTTCTTTAGGTTGATTGGTAATTTCTATTGACTCTTCCAATATTTTTTTTGATTTCGATATTATGCCAGTCGGTACTGTATTGTGTTGCGTTTTAATCTTTTGAATTTTTTCAGGAGTTTTAACGAGTTGTAGATCTGATCGCTCATTCATGCTTTTCTGATGCTCTCTGTCTTTCGGCTCACGCTCTTTAGAGGGTTTGATCTTTTGCTTACTCATACTTGCTATTTCCTTGAGGGCTCTATCGATTTCATCTTCGTTGCATTTATTTGTCTTATTGTTGCTCTTCTTCTTTTTGGTCTTTTGTCGCACACATAACTCATCACATTCATATGCTTTATTTTTTTCACTAATTGGATTTTTTTTCTTTTCTTTCTGAATTGATTCTTTACCTGAAGGAATTATTATGGTGTCGTGTGCAATACTTACAATCTTTTCATCGTCTACTTTTTCTACTTGTTTCATCATTTTAACTTGGTTACCTTGTTTTTTAATATTTTTTTCAGTAACACGAGGCCGTGTTTCATTCAATTCATCCAACTTCTGGACTTTAATACGCGAATCTTTTTTATTAATCACGTCCAAACAATCATGGGCATTTACTATCTTTTCTGGTACTTCATCTGTCATTAATTCCTTCATAAGGTGGCGTTTTCTGAACTTGGCCTCAGGTGGCGTAACTTCATGTGGAGAATGTGATCGATCTCCAAATTGATCGACAACAGATTCACTAGCTGGACATGATAAGATGCTCACAGGTAAACCTTGGGATAAAATTTTCGCATATGATAGAGCAGAACTTGAAATTTCACTTGATGCCGCTGTTTGGGGATCAACTTGATCATCATGTACTCTATCTCCAGTGGCATCATTAATAGTTGAATTATCAATAGATTGAACCAATTTCGGGAAATAATTACAACTTTGCGCCGGCGAAATTTGAGTTTGCTGTAGCTGATTATGAAACTTTTCTGGTATTACTTCATCGTGAATTTTTGAATCGCCATGATAGTTCTTATTCTCGTCGTTGGTTTGGGGTTTTTCATATGGATGTAGCTCATGATAAATGTTAGCGGCAGCAATAGATGAGTCAATTTGTTGGTGTGTATCCATTCCTACTCCAAATTGACTTGATTGAAGGGTATGAGAACGATATATACATGTATAGTCGGAACATGGATGAATTGAGGTTTCTACCTCATGTGTAGGATGCATGTAATTATAAATCACATTGTGAATAGGTGGCATGATAGTTTCGTAGGTATTTTCCACTGTTTGATCATTTCCAAGTGATTGATCCTGCACCCAACTTTTCGTCATCGAACCGGTTTCATTTTTATCGCCTTGATTTATTATCGGAACTTCCAAACTCATATCTTGACATGTAATTCTTGGGTTCACCTCTGTCTTAGGCGAAACCGTAGTTGAAACATCAGTATCGACATTTTTTACTCTTACATTGGTAAGTTCTGATGATTTCCCATCCACCCTAGAATTCTCAATCATGTCATTATAATTCGTATCCGTACAAAGAGCACCCGAACAATCTGGGTTGGCTTCACCTTTGACTATGGCGGCGTAAGTGACTGAACCGGGTATCCAAATAGGGCTAGAAGATCTGGCACGTCTATGTTCTTTTGGTGTTTCTAAGTGCATAGTAGAGTGTTTCACTGTTATCGGTGAGGACTCATTCGCGGTTTGTATAACTGGAGTAATATCACCCGCTGAGTGGAACTGCGATATCTCCATATCATCTGTTACTCTATTGGCCTTGAAACGTTTAGTTTGTGAACGACCGCGACGACTGGTACGTTCAGGCATGGTGTTGGAATTTAAGTGATCTCCAGTGAATTCTCTTGCAGGTGTTGCTTGCTTTTGTTGATATGTAATATTTTTTGATTGTTTCAATCGAGACAATTGATTAACTTTGTGATTAATAGCGGACTGGTTGGAATAGTCGCGCTGTTGCTCTTGATTTATACCAGTATTTTGAGCAAGCGCTATCGCCGTAGGCAAAGTGGCAGGTGAAAGCTCTTGATGATATCTATAGGGACTGGCGCCTCGTGAGTTTGGATTAGAGCGACCAGCCGCCATATCCGCATATGAGGCGATCCCAATCAATTTGACTGTATTCAGCTCGGCTGGCAATGAATAGTTCGGGTCCACCATGTGAATCTCATCCAACAGCAATTTTGAACGGTGCCTCCAATCGTCCACTTGTTTCTGCAAGGTCTGTGCGTCATAACGCAACAGCCAAAGAACATTCATACATCAATTTTATTTGTACAATTTGTCTTTATTTATTTATTTATTTTTTCGTTCGTTATTTAATATATAATATAAGCAAAACTCTTCAATGCCGATGCTTGAACCTTCAATAAGACACTATTTATTTGATAAAATCACTTTATTTTTATTCTCATTCATAGTTTTTTTTTTTTTT
>CAJUYH010008469.1:0-12539 GCA_910591685.1 Galerucella tenella
TACCACCGAATAAAAAGATACCGATCCTATCTACCCAATCAAAAATTAATATAAGAACGTCAAAGAAGAAAACTAGTCTTCTCGGTTACCTTGAAGGTATGGCAAAGACAAATAAAAATGAGACTGTGGAATTATTGGGTGTTATTGCCAAAGATCTCAAGTTAAGAAGGAAAATAGAAACAAAAAAATTACAACTTCATTTATTAAAACTTCAGATGAAATGCCCAAATCATGACTTCTTATTTGATGATTCTTCAGAATCTGAATGGATTTCTAGTGGCATTTTTTTGTATTTGTAGTTCTGAGTTTATTTTTTGTTAGAATACTGAAGTATGTTAACAATCAAGTATTCAAACTAAGGTAAATATTATAAATCAACATATATTTATTTTTTTTATTAAATACAAATTTCTAAAGTAGCAATTTATGTTTTTTATAGTTCAGAGTTTATTTCATTCTTAGATTATTATTTACATGTTATTTTATTTATTTATTTATTTTTTACATGTTACCATCAAGTTTGTAGAATAAAGGAAAACTATTATATATTAACATATGTCAATTTTTTTTAATAAAATGTATTTGGTATAATGATTCATAACAAATTCCTCATATTTCATACAACAGGAAAATAAGCCATTACAACACGATTTCTAATTATATTTCCCCAATTGAGCAATGGTGCATCATAATCTGCATTACCAGGTTGTTCAATGTTATCTTCATCTAGAGCTACTTCTTCCACCATAAGATTTTCATCCACTAAAACAAAACGGAGTTAAAATGTCTTAAGTTGATTGCTTGATTTAGTTTAGAGTGAATGAAGACCTACCAAGAATGTTTCTCATGCGTGTTAAATTGTGTAATACACAGCAGGCATATACAATATTTGCTGCCATTTCAGGATGATAATGTAACACCCTATCAGAATGTAGACATCTCCAAATTCCTTTTAAAATGCCATTCGTTCTCTCGATGCAACTCCTGATTGTTTTATGTTTCCTGGTATATCTACCCTCTGGTGTATCATCTTGTGCTCCAATAATTGGTGTTAGAAGATATGGCAACAAAGGAATCACCAGAATCACCTAAATATATAAATATATTACTTATATGGTCAATACAAATTATAATGAAAAAATCAAAGGTCATCAATATACCTAATAAATATATTGAGTGGTCTCCGTTGACAAATTTTTCATGCAAGTTAATCCTAACATTACTCATTCTCCATATTGTAGCATCGTGTACACTACCAGGATACTGAGCATTGACATTTAGTATTTTTGTATTAACATCACAAATCTAAAATTAGGAGAAGAAATCATTCATTTAATGAAAATAGATTTTACTTCATTGGTGTTGGAATTGTACCAACTATTTGACAATTGATGCTGTTTTATCCTTTCCTGTTCATGAAAACATTTGGAAGATAGCCCAGGTTTTGAAAATTTGGTGGTACAATTTTTATATGAGTACAATCTGCACAACCTACGATACCTGGTATCTCATGTTTTCTGAAGAATCTGCAAAGACACATTAAATCATGAAAACATAAAATCTACCAATTATAAAAATAGTCATTCTGAATTACCCATTTTTGGTGTGAAAAATTTCATCGGCAGTTTGTGGAAACTTCACATATCTGTGAGCAATATGACCAACTATTATATCTACCACCTCATGAACAGATCTGCTAACATTGGACTGAGAAGAGCTATTGATTCTATCTTAGCCTACAGGCTTATATATAGGAATTTCACCTACGCAGTATTTCTTCTCTTATTAATTCAACTCCATGGTTATCCATACCAGTACGCCTTTAGAAAATTTCTTCAGAATAATAAATCACATAAATGCCCTTTATAACCTCACTTTCTCCTATCGACAACTCCAACGACGAAAACGACAGCTCAATCGATGTCGTACTGAAACGACAAATTTTGTCGTATAGTTACGACAGTCTTTTTGCTATAGAATCACAAATATCGGTTCATAACGATTATCGTAAGCTAACGATGTAGTTGAGCGTTACAGAATTGACCCCTAAGGCTATGGTCCGAATATAACCGAGTTGTGGTTTTGCGGTCCGAAACTAATCAAATTACTCTGGTTCCTGAAAAAGCGGTTACTTTTGGACCACGGTTTCCTGAAATTTGGTTAACCAAATGTCAAATTAGGTACCGGCTTTTGGATGTCGGTTCAGTGGTTTCATCTGTCAGTTGTCAGTTCCTATTATAACCAAAAATTGATTTTTCTAAAATTATTTTGATATCCACAAACTTAACAAGCCAAAAAAATATTTTAAACTTTCGTGGTTTGTAAAAAAATACCTACATCCTACTCCTCCGAGTTCTAATTTATTAATAGAAATGGTATGTATTAATAAGCTGTTTGTGACTATGTAGGTAGGTACTTATTTAGCAACAATTTTATTGTAAGATGATTTCAACGATGTTGAACTTCTTCTATCCTGTGGCTATTGTTGCTACTACCTTGGAATTTTGGAAGAAATCCTAAAAACAAACAAGCTTAATGAGCATAAATGTTTGTCCCATTTTGAAAATGTTACTGTGGGCAATAAAAATGGTGAAGTGTTTGGAACAAAAAATGAAACTGTTTCTGGTAGAGCCACAAAAGAGGATGCCAGTTGTAGTAGTATGGTTGCAGGATGTAGTGAGGACCCTGATATAATGTCCACAACTGATTTGCCAAGTAAAAAGAATTTCTAAATCCAGGAAACTCGAGAGGAAACTATTTGGACAAATGAGGTAACCAAATTGTTAATTTCCACCTATAAAGAAAACATGTTGAAATTCGAGTCCCCCTTGTACAGCATGAAACAGGTATGGAAGTTAATAAGTGAAAAATTGAAGAAGAAAAATGTGATAAAATCGGGTGACAAATGCAATGAAAAATGGAGGAACCTTAAAAAAACCTACGAAAAGGTTTTAAAGGATAAGAATACTACTGGAAATTCTCCAGTTTATTGGAAATTTTTTGAAGCCATGCATGAGATATATTTAAAAGATCCTCACTTCGACCCAGTATTTACAATGAGTACTACAGGTTTATGTAAAAAAAGAACCAGCTGTACCTCATCAGAGGACAAATCAGATGAAATAAATAAAATGTTAAATGTAAATGATGACACACACAAAGAAAACCCTCAGAAGAATATAAATAAAAATGATACTGGTAAATCCAAGAGTAAATCTTAAAAACCTCGATACACAGAAACTGAACTAGAAGACAGAAAACAACAGAGGCATGAAGAAAAATTGCAATTAAAGAAAGAAATGTTTGAATGGTTTAAAGAGAATTTCAAAAAAGAAAAAAGGTTTATTCAAGTGTGTACCTAAGTGATGATATCAAAGGCTGTGTAATTTAACTTTTCCATTTACCCATAACTCATAGGTGTTGGTTAGAAGATATGTTGTTTTCTCTGAATTATTCAAGTTAACGTTATTCTTTGTTATATGTAATGTATGCAATATTAAAATAGTTTAGTCTAAACTCGTTTGAGGTTTGAAATTCTTTATTCCACAAAGTAGCACCAATTTTTTTTCTTTATAAATTGCTATTTTCCACTATTTTTCTTTAGTATAGAGATTGCAAAATTGCAATTGCAAATTGCAAAATGCAAATGTTGTGAAGTATGCAGCAAGCTAAGATATATTTAACTGCCCATTCAATATCTTTTATATCAAAATATTCCAAACATCTAAACCTACTTTTTAACATTGCCATTGCTCTTTCAATTATACGGCATGAACATGGACGAAAATTGAAATTTTTTCGAATATCTGTTAAATGCCCATTATCTTTGTAACGTACCATCAGTGTCTGTAAACAGGGGTAAGCTTTATCACCTATAAGGTGTGTATCATTTGGAAACATTTCCAACTGATTGCTAGTTAAATAGTTGTAGACTTCACTACGTTTTTATACATTAGAATCATGTGTCGAGCCAACTTCCCCTGCATAACAATGTGTGAACAGCATTCTATGATCACATACTACCTAAAATTTAAAAAAATGTATAAACAATATAAATCAAGATATGAATAAAATAAATAAATTTGACCCTATAAACTTAAATTACCTATATTATTATACATACCTGTAAAGTTGATGCAGCAAAGTTTTTCCTACAAATATATGCCAGACCATTCTGTGTTGGGGTTGGTATAGGTATATAAGATCCATCCAATGCACCAATAGTATTAGGGAATCCCATTTCACTGAAAGCAGTTTTAATCACTCCTAAATAATTTCCTGCAGGAAATTTTACAAATGTATTTGAAAGTGACAAAATTGCATTTGTAACCCTTCTCAAAGTTCTTAGAGCCGTAGCTTTTCCAAAGTTAAATCGACTGCAAATAGACCTGAAACCATTTTATTTAGGATACATTTTTATGCATAATAAAATTATTTTACCAGTAACAGTCAGGGGTGGAAAATACCACAGGGTGAACATCAACTGATATTTAGGATCAACAGGATGCCGGCCCTTGTTATGGTTTTTGGGGAAAATTCTATTTTCTATTAGCCTTAGAATGTGATCAAATGTAGATCTATACATTCTGAAGTTTTCACGAAATTCCCGTTGGGTGTAATTTTCTATTACTTCAGAAACAAAGTTTTGTATACGTGGTCTTAAAACTGAAAAAAAAACCATAGTAAAGGCTTCGGGATATTTGTCCACAATGCATACTCATTAAGCAGTAAAGTCTATCTATGTAGGTATTTCTGATACATATATTTAAACCTCCACAGCAAACCTACAGAAATTTACTCACTTTGAGGACCCCTCCTATTTCTTCTCCAATATCCATTTTCATCTTCAGATGAGCTACTACTACTACTAGTCAGCAAAAGTTGCCGAAAAATAATTAAGGCTGGATTCATTTTTCTATTCAAAAATGTCCAAGGATCCACAATCGTCTTATAACTGTTAAAACTGTTATAAGATGCATAAAAAATTCGCAAAAATTAAAAAAAAAACAATAGCAGAAAACAAAGGTTTTAGGGTTATGTTTTGAAACCGCGACCTCGTTCGCGTTCCAAAAGTAACCAGAATTTTCAATAACCACTTGTCAACCGCTCTGGTTACTTTGGTTAACATTTGGTCATATTCGGACCATAGCCTCAGTTTCAATATATATATATTTGTATATTATGTGATATCTGTCAATTTTCACGATTTCATTTGCATTTCCGTTCACCGGTGAGGTTATTTCAGTCCATGTGCTAAAGTGTAACAGTTAACCTAATTTTCAAAAATTTCAAATCTTATTAATGGATAATTTAATTATTCATCATGTTCTCTTTCCTTTTCCATTTGATAATGGTTATATTGACCTTTTATATAATAATGGCTAATTTAGGACTGTTTAACAACTTCAATGTTTAAGTCAGACATTGTCGAAATCAAATTGTAATATCAATTTTCCTCCACCAACCCCTACTGAAAAGTCCTTTTTGACAGTTTAAATGTAAATTTGAAATTAATTTTCACTAAACCCCCTTTTGGCATAGTCCATTAGTCCAACAGTTTTAACTTAGTTTTTAAAAAAATTTCCAATGTTCTTCCCTATTCTTTTCTTTCCTTACCACTCAAGTAAAATTTGAAATTGTTTGATATAGATATGTATATCACCCACCCACTAATCTGATTTATATTATCAAACTTGTAATTTGAAATATTTTCATTAACTTTTTAATTTGTATTGAAACAGTTTTTCAATTTTGATATTAACATGTGTAATATTCTCATTTTTGTAATATTAATTATAATATCATCTTTCACATCAATTTTATATCTATTACTCTTGTTTAAGTAATTTTAACAAAATTTTCGTAAGATCTTCATGTATTAAGTGTACCATTTCTTTATATTGTAGCCTGATGATGGTAATATTGTACCGAAACTAGTAGCATCATAGTCCTTCGAGGGACTTACATTTTCTGTGGTTTGGACTTTGAGTTTTATTGAACCATTGGTTTGGATATTGTAATTATCTTTGAAGAATTCCATTGAATCGATTAAAAAATAAAATTTTATTCTGGTCGAACTGAAGGTTGGGGGCTTAACTTGACCTTTTTCAAAAAAGGTTAAATGCTGGTACCCGTGCTCCAACTGACCGGTCTCCGTTGTATAATTATTATTTGACAATAAACGTGATGTGCTGGGAGAATATCGTATTTCATTTAATAAGTTCACATTTTGAAAAAAGTCAGTATAACTTGGAACCCTCTGTATTCAGGTATAGGGATCCGTTATAATGGAGTATTTTATTTTTCAAGTGCAATCAGAAAAGGCAATAAAATATAGGGCATGCCATTAGAAAAAATATAACTTTGATACAGATACAGACGCCACACTTTATTGGAACATCCTGTATATTTCTGAATAATTTTAAAATGTAGCCTATATGAATGTATAAACTACTGGAGTGACAAATATTTTAAAACTTTTACCGTTTTGTTATTAACCTCCATCTCGTTTTTCATAATTCGCCCTGTATAGGTACATATCAAATTTCACTTATGACAGGATAACTGGGTTTGCTGGATTTTAATCGAGTGTAAAAAGTTCAAAACCATTTTAACTTTGACCGAATCATCGTACAGAAATCAGTTTTGAAATGTGTAAAAAGTTCTGAATTGAAAGACGCTTCGGGTTGGAAAGTTAGAAAAGTGTGTAATTATCGTACTCATCTATACTATTCACTAACCGCTTACTGCATGATTTTTCATTTTCTTTTCAAAAAAATATATATTCGTTAGAATGACTCAGTAGGAGTTATGGAAAAGTGGTGAAACAAATATTTATTGATATTAATAATAATAATAATAATAATAATAATAATATTGCTTTATTTAGAGTATAAAATATATAATTTAAAGTAAATAATTTAGACAATCCCATTCATGTATAATAATTCCCATTTGTGAATACAAAAATCGTAGTTTGCTGTCGGCTAAATAGGAAGGAAGAGAGTTTGCAAGTGGATAAAAATATCGGATGAATTACGTTACCGTAGCAACCCTAGCATTTAGGTACTGTCTGTTTACCAAGCAATGCACGTCAATTTGACAATTATAAATGTCAAAAACAGAATGAATTAAACAGCATATAACAATTCCAAAAAGTATGTCGAGATTTGGAAATATTTGCAAGGCAGAAATAGTAAGGGAGATTGAAAAATCAACTCCAGAAAATACCAAGAAAACTCATTCCTCCATATGGAATCAATTTAATTTAATTTAGTTTAATTGAATTGAGTTTTTTATTCATGGGATTGTCTCACCAAATACCACGCGAGCTCGGATTTAGCAGGATATCTCTTCCGGTGGCCTTCTCATGCTTACCCTCATTGGCAATTTAACTCGATCTGTTCAGGCAAAATCACTCGAGCTACGCTCTCGTGATTTTGCCAAAACAGCTCTCGTTAAATTGCAAATGAAAGCAAGCATTCGAAAACAACCACAAAAAACATCCGGCTAAATCTGAGCTCTTGTGGTATTACCCCCGAGTAATTTAAAGTAAATAAATAAAGCCAAGAGCCGATAAGTTAACACTTGTTTCGGCAAGTAGATACAAATGTAATTTACCAATAATATAAGAAACATAATAAAATTAAAACTAAAACTATACTAATAAAATAAAATTTAAAATATATAGATAAAAAGATTAAAGATTATAAATAAATAGATTATAGATCATTGTTAAAATCTTATAAAATATAATTATTGTTTAAATATAAGAATATTAAAATTTCAGAATATAATAAAAGCGTAAAATATTAAAAGTAAGTACCTACATATTACACAGAGTCTATTATATTATATGAATGCACGAAGTTCACCAGGATATGCATAATCATAATGTATGAAAAAGAAAATCGATTCCGACCATTTATTTTTTTCTATTTTTATTTTTCTATATCAACGGAAATTCTAGTAAATCAATCATAATGTGGCGCTCAGTAGTAAATAAATACTCTTTTAATCGTTTTTTAAACTGGTTCTTATTTTTAATTTTTTTCATTTCTTCAGGGAGGAAATTATATAATTTTTTTGAATAATAAGAATAGGATCGTTGTGAAATTGACTTTCGAACGATGGGCAAAACGGTATTTAATTTGTTTCTAGTATTGTAAGAATGTTGTGAATATTCCTTGTTTTCAGAGAAGTGAAATTTAGTGTTAGTCCAAAAATAAAATAGTTGCCTCATATCCATAATTTGAGTTTCTTTGTAAAGTTTGTCAGATGGGTATGTATGTGTTTTCGACATAATAAGTTTTAAAAATCTTTTTTGAAGAACTTCTAAAGAATTAATATGTACTCGGAGAGCGCCTCCCCATATAATAATACCATATCGCAAATGACTTTCAACTAGTGAGTAATATAGGGTTTTCATTATGTTTGGTGGTAAGTATTTCTACAGGTATTTAAACTTATATAGAATTATTTGAAGTTTTTTAATAACATAATTTATATGAGTATTCCATTTCAGGTGTTGATCTATAAATATACCCAAGTATTTCATTTGTGTTACAGAATTAATTTTGCTATTATTTGAAGCATTGGGTTCAGTAATGTCGAGTTGTTCAAAAGGGGAATTCCCAGGTTTATTACAGCTGAAGGGTAGAAGGTGTGTTTTCTCAATGTTAATAGTTAAAAGTTTGTGGTCAAACCAATTTTTTAAATTGCGGAAGCCGGCTTCTGCTAGATTTTTTAATTCTTGCCATGTATTTGCTTCGAAAAATACAGCTGTGTCGTCGGCGTAGCCAATGATCTCACCTGCATTCTCTAAAGAAAATATTTTATTAACATATAGGTTAAAAAGTATTGGTCCCATTACTGTGCCTTGAGGTATATTCAATGTTTTTTTCATCACTTAGTTCTGTCTCTAATTTTACCACTTGGGTTCTATTGCTTAGATAACTCCGTAGAAGTTCTAAACAATTTCCCCTTATGCCCATCTCTTCGAGAGTTTCTATAAGTAGAGTGTGACTAACCGTATCGAAGGCTTTAGCTGAGTCAATAAATATACAAAGGCAAGGCTTTGCTTCCTCCAGGGCAGTATGTATTTTGTTTGTTAAAAATAAAATAGCATCTTCTGTTGAAGTTTTTTCTTTAAATCCAAACTGTCTTGGTGATAGCAATCCAAATCTATTGATAAACGGCATCATTCTTTTTTTAATAGTTTTTCAAAGATTTTAGAGAAATTAGTGACAAGTGAGATGGGCCGATAGTTGGTAACTAAAGTTTTATCTCCTCTTCTAAAGATAGGTATTACAATAGTTTTTTTGAATACCTCAGGCCATATGCCACTTTGAAAACATTTATTAGCTATGTACTGCAGTGGCTCTGCTGTGTTCTCGGATATAAGCTTTATTGTTTCAGCTCTGATTTCATCTATTCCCGTTGATTTTTTGTTTTTCAATTCAGAAATTATAGATTTTATTTCTTTTATTTCTACTGTTGATAAGACTATTGAATTGGGAAGTCTGTTTATAGTATTTTTATAGTTTGGATTCATATTTATTTTTCCCGCGAGTATTTTGCCCATTTCCACGAATCGTTTATTAAATTCATTAGCTAAATACTTTCTTTTGCAGATTAGTTCACCGTTTTCACCTTTTATTGAGACAATATTTTTATTATTTTCATTATTATTTAATCCATTTAAATCTTGGAATACGTCCCACAGTTGTTTAGGATCATTAGAATTTAAGGCAATTTTCTGTTGGTAATATTTGGCTTTAGTTTTGGCAATTAAGTTAGTTACTGAGTTTCTACAAGATTTATATTGACTTTTGATTATTTCGTTATCCGGATCCTGTTTTAATTTTTTAAATGGGTCACTTTTTTTGTTTATAGATCTTAAAACCGAACCTGTGATCCATGGCGCAAGTTTCGAGGTTTTCCGCTTATATATTTTTATTTCTGTTGATTCAGTTATGAGTTCAGATATTATTTTTATTAATTTAGTCATTGCAGTATCCACGTCTACTTCTGAATATATCACCTGCCAATCTACTTTCTCGATCAAATGCTTTAGTTTGTTTTGATTTAAATATTTTATGTCATGTCGATAATTTTTTTTCAGTTTTGTTAAATTTGTATCAAGTATTAATTGTAATATGGTTGATGAATGATCTGTAACTTCACTCTTTAGCACTAAAGGTAATATCATGTCTTTTATCGGACGTTTGGATTTCAACAATATGTGATCAATACAATTTTTTTGTCGTGTTGGTTCATTAATAGTAGAAAGGTAGCCGAATTCGTGTAATACATTAAGATATTCAGTACTATATTTATCAATAGCTAAAATGTTTATATTTATATCCCCGATAAAGAAACAAAAATCATCTGTTTCAGTTTGAGTAGTGTCTAAGTAGGACTGAAGCGTTTCGTTAAATTCTCGTATCGATGAGGCTGGCGATCGATATACAGCGGTTATTACAAAATTTACTCCATCTTCAGTAATACGACATCTCAAAAACCTTATATTTTGAATTGTTATTATTCCATAGTCAAAATCATAATCATCTTTAACATACATCAATACCCCATCATTCTGGTTAAAATCACCCTCATTATATATAACATTGTATCCTGGTAAGCTATATAGAGTATAATCAAGTAGTTTCCAGGTTTCAGTAAATATTATACTATCAAAAGATATGTCTATATTAGATAAAAGAACTTTAAATTCGTCGACGTTTGCATTTACGCTGCTTATATTGTTGTGTATAATTTTAAAGTTATTGTTGTGATGATTTATACTTAAAACTTGTTTGCATTCATTTTCTGTGTCTATATTATATGTTTTGATTGTATCTGTTCGAAATTCTCTAATGTATTTATCCATTAAAAAAAAATATTTACAAACAATAAACTATAACTATTTAGAGGATAAAAGCACTTAAGGATAGATTATTTAGTTGATCCCGAACCTGATCGGGTTCTGGATTTTTTTGCTTCAAGATCGAGTTTGGATTTCAATTTCGGTGTTTTTACCTCCTTTACTATCTTCGTATCTGCCTTTTCCTTTGATTGTTTTTCTTTTTGAACTGTCTGGTTTTCTGGAGTAAATATTGCTTTTCCTTTAGTAACTAACGGTTTTTCTATGCGGTTTTTTTCTCTTGATGTTGTTGGATTTGGAGTTGGTGGGGCACTATTTGATTTTTCAGTTATAGTTGTTTCTGCTTGTACTAATTCTTCAATTGTATAAGAGTTATTATTTATGTAAAGTTTATTTCCCCGGATATAGCTTCTATTTAATGTATTTTGCCTTTCTTTCTTTAGGTATTGTGTTAGTATTTTCCTTTTTTCTTGTTGATACTGTGTGAGATCTGCAGATATTGATATTTTTGTACCTTTCAGGTGTTTGGCTTTTTGTGGTAGTAGCGACTTCGTTATTTGTGACACAAATTCAATTTTTAAAGGGCTATTATCTGTTTGACCAAGGAAGTAGAAGTTACTTATGTCTGAGATCGATATTTGTGTTCCTAATAATCTATTGAATTCGCTACAAATTAATACTAAAGGAAATTAATCATGTCAAAGTTAGACTTGTGCCAAATTTGGCACAAAATGGGATAACAATAGCAATGTTACTTCCCAACATGTTCCAAATTTGGCACAAGTTTCGGAAATAGAATGAAAGTAATAAGTATCAATTCATATTTATTAAAAAAAAATAGATTTCATCTCAACAAAAGAGTGAAAATCTTGCCCTACTCCGTGTGAAATTTGCTAAAACAATGGCGATCCTTAGTTGGACATTAAAATACTGAACATTTGCCACATGATATGTGGGGTTTTTCCCTCAGAATCTGGATATTTGCATATTTGTTGTTCTTCACTTAATCTTGACAAATTATTCAAATTGTCCGTTATTAGCTGGGCTGGAATCTGCGAAAAAGGATATTCCTTTTTTTGAGACCCAGTTGAGGTTATAAGCTGGTATAAGCTTCCTCTTTTCCTCTCTGAACTATTAGTTCTGGTCAAAACTTCTGCGATACCATGTTTGAATTCTGGTAGTGGTAGGTATAAATCATTATTTGTTTTGGTTCGCCTCCACAGTATTCAGCTATTGACGCATTTCATATCCAGGAAATGGAAAAGTACCCTCATGTACCATTTTTAGGATCGAATTTGGATGCAGTAGTATCCTAACTTAGAATCGAGAAGATCTACTCCTCATATAAGCATTATATACCGCAACACAAGTCTAAATGAGGATAGTCAGTATGTCTAAAATGACTTTATGTTCATGTTTCAACAACATTACGATGTATTCTTTGAGCTGTTATATATTTTTGCATGATTCATTCATCCCCTGTAATAGTTGTGACACTTTTCCATAAAATCGAGATACTTTTTTTAAATAATTTCTGCATTATAAAAACATACATTTCCGGTAAATAAAAAAAATACTATTTTTATTGCAATTATTACAAAAATAACATAACTATAACTATAACTATAACTATAACTATAACTATAACTATAAC
>CAJUYH010008470.1:0-15427 GCA_910591685.1 Galerucella tenella
ATAATGGAAAGTGGGTCAATGATTGGTGGAACTTTGCAAACAAATGCGAAGGAAAATATCATTGGACTTGCGAAATCTTTGGATCCTTCGTTTTCATCGGAAAAGTCTGAAGATATTTTGAAATTACTTCAAAACGCTTCGGCGGATGCAATTTTAGCAGTAGGTATCTACTCCTAAACATATAACAACTAAATATTTCAGCAAACAGCTTGTTTGCTGCAAAAGATGAAAACATAACTTCCGAGTATATAATGGAATACCACTCTGGTGCTAACCAGAAGAATATATTGACGATACTGCTAGTAGCACTAAATAGTATGATGATATTGTCATTGAAAACATAGCTATAGGATTTTTACGATGGAAAGGCTATGATGTCACTTCTAGTTACTTTTCTGCTTATCAGAATAAATATCAATTCACCAACCGTAAATACAATTTATCCTCAACAGCCAGGGCAATTTACAGCTAACGGGTTGGCAAAACTTCAAGACGTTGTCAGATCAACTGGTGAAACTCCCCAGTTTGTTTTGACGCTTATTGACATTCGATCATCGTCTAATATTTACAAATTTTTTTGGTGCTGTTGAATTCATTGCTTTTTTAGGATTAAAAAAAAAACAGTTATTTTCATAACTAATTATTTAAGCTAATCTGCAGTGTGTGGTTAATAAAATGCGGAAGCAGCTGAACAGTGAATGTCAAGAGATGGTAACATCTTTATGTTAAGCTATTTTGAATGAGAATGCCGAAATGGGGGCCCGCTTCTCCCGCTTACTGAGCTGAAGAGACTTGAGTGATAGTATTCGCTATTTGTATCAATTATTATTGATTATTATTATTATTGTTACATATTCGAATGTAAATGAATGAATGTTTAAGTAGAGAAAAAACTACAGCTTGGCAGCATCACAATATTTTGTTTTGCAACGTCATCGTCTTTTTATCAACAGAAAAAACACAAGAGCTTTTGTTTTATCGGATAAATTTACGAAACAGTTTTGCCAATCACTAATTTTACGAGAAAAACCGACATGATAAAATCGCGACACCGAAGGTGGAGCGATTTTATCTAATGTCAGTTTCTCGAGCAAATTTAGTGATTGGCAAAACTTTGAGTTGAAGATAAATTTATCTGATAAAAGAAAAGCTCGAGTGTTTTTTGGCAAGATTTATTAACGACAGAATATTGAAATTATGAGTAACCAAACTTGCGACTCATTGTCATTGTGTAAAAGTGACGTCCGCTTACTAGATATTGAGGAAGAGGAGTTTTTATCGCGATAAAAAAGGATGCCCCTTTTTATCGATGTCAAAGTGACAATAACATTTCCAGGTATATGACATTTTTACACTGGAGTTAATTTATCGTAAATCAACCATGCTACTGCAGTATGTGGTATTCCGCCATTTTACTTCTTCCAACAACTGACATGGAGGCTGATATTCAATTAATTATTGAATTTTCATTTCAAGAAAAAAATCCATTAAATCATAATTTTAAATGGAAGTTTTGAATTTTTGGAAAAATTCACTTTGAAGCGTCCACAAGCTGAACAAACATGTTCCAACCCCTCGGAAAGTGGTTAAAAAAATAGCGTGTTTTTTTTTGAAACCACGCAATAACCGTTGGTGCTACAGAAATCAGTTTCAAAATTGAAGAGCTTTAAATTTCACACCAACATTTGGTTGGATGAGTGATAAGAGGTGGTTTTTCAAATTTCTAAAAATTATAACTTGTAGAAAAATAGATATTTGCAAATTAGTCCAATCGAATTGGTATTTTCAATTTACAAAAATTTTCAGCAGCAATCTTCCTTCGGAATTCGTTGGGTGGGGTCACTGGTAGTCTTAATTTAAAAAGTTAGGATACCAGACTTTTTGTTCCATCCGCCATCTTTATTTGAAGGATAGATTTTTGTCTCTTCAATAACTCGTTTATTTTCAATTTTATACGGAAAATAGTTGTTACAAAAGTTGTTTAAAATTGAATTTCCTACAATTTTGGTCTCCATCAATTTTTTCATAGGATCGATTTTTTTCGATTCATACACGAAAAGAGGGAGCTAATTTTTGGTTATCGAATCACTTGTTTATTTTCCATTTTACGAAGAAGATTGTTATAAACAAAGTTGTTTCAATTAAATCTCCCACAATTTTAATTCCCATCAATTTTTTCGTAGGATGTTGTACCATTATTATTTTTGCTTTTTTTTGCTGATTGTCGTTGTAAATTTGAGATGTGTTGAAAATGTTATATTGTACAATTATAATTCCGATTTTTTCTAAAGTTTATATTTTTGGGACGCACGTTTACGGTAAAGGAAAAGAGAGGAGTGAATAATCAGTTTATCGAACAGTATAATTTTTACAATTGAAAAAATTGATTTCATTTCATTTTCAGTACACTTTTAGAAGTCTTTCGAAACTTCAATTACGTCTGTTTGGAACCTTGAGCCGATAGCTCTGCTCCACCAAGTTTTCGTCGTTCGATTCTTCCTCGTAATTGTCGACGGATTCGTCCGTGCTCTGAACGGTTTTCGTCACTACCAAGGTCATCTTCATCCAGCAGTTCTCGAATTGAAACAATGTTTTCGAACGTTCCTCCGGTGCAGTTGTTGCATGAGACGGAACTTTGTTTATCACAATTTTTCTCGTAAAAATGATAATAAACGAGTTATTCGATGGATAACCAAATAGTAACCCCTCTTTTCGGGTATAAATCGAAAAAAATCGATCCAATTAAAAAAATGGATGAAAACCAAAATTGTAGGAAATTTAGTTTCAAACAACTTTTGTAATGTTTATGTTTATTTTCCGTGTGAAATTGAAAATAAACGAGTTATTCAAGAGACAACAAATAATCCTTTGAGTCAAGATGGCGGATGCACCAACAAGTCTGGGGGCTTATTTTCGTTTCAATCGAATTTGATTCGAATGCGACCTTACGTCAAATTTTCGAATGAAATGCAAAAAGTGTATTTTCGTGTAATAGAAATTGGTCCGTATGCGAAATTTTTCAATCGATTTATTTCGACTGGGTTGGAACCAATCGAATTTAAAATCCGTGCTCGAATTTGAGTTTTGAGCATGCGCAAAAGCGATTCTCTGACTTTTCCGACTTTCAATTTTGACTTTTACTTTGGTAAGGTTATGATTGTTGTTTGATGATATTATAATTTTGATATATTAGGTAATATATTAATAATTGCCTCCAATCTTTTTTTGCCCCTGGCATAGAATTTATGGAATTGCTCACTTCTTCCCACAATGTTTGTGCCGTTTTGAATGTAAATTCTTTAGTAAATTTTCCACTTTTTAGCTCTGGGTGATCTAAGAGGAAGGCAACAAGATGTTCCTTTTGATTTGCAGTGAAATGACCGCTTCTTTGCTTTTCCATTTTTAAAAATGTATATTTTGCTAATTATTGAAACTGACACTTCAAAACTTCAAACTTTAAACACAAGGCAGGAACATTGCAGGGTTATTAGAACTCTACGGTTGGTACCGTATAAATTGCGACGTTGTCACGTATGGTCATTCGAATTTCAATTCCGCATATGAATTTTAATTCGATGACGTCTCGAAAATACGTTAGGCAAATATCAATCGAATTGTTTCATTCGAAATCATTGGAACACGAAATATTTCGACTGAGAACGGAAGTACACCCCCTGGTACCCCAACTCTTAGAATTTAGACTACCCCCCTCCCAACAGAGTCCGAAGGAAAATTGCTGCTAAAATTTTTTGTGAATCTTGACCCGGTTTTGTGCTAACCCGACTGGACTGAATATTTTCCATTGTAATGACACACCGCGAAGCCGCTCTGATAATTGTAAAAAAAGTAAGTGAGTAAGTAAGCAATAGAGTAGTTTCAATTTGATATTGAAAATTTCAAATTAGTGTAGCTTTGTTATAACCAAATGAGAAAAATAATTTTTCCTGTTAAATGACAGTTCAGTAATTACAAAAAAAAGTTCGCAAAATCTCAATTTTTTGTCTCAAGTATTTTCAATTAGAAAAAGAAGCTGGTAATTATTGATTTCATAGCCTTTTCGAATTTGGCTGGATACGATCCTGATGATTTCATTTATCAAATTCAAGGTTATATGTCAAAATAGCAAATGGAATAAACGACATACCGTGAACCTGGATACACGTCACAAACGATGACGTACACCAAGAAGGCTACTATAGTCACTTTTAGCGAGTTACATGAAACATTCAAAACCTCCAGTCAAAATAATGATTTAATTTAACTTTTTTCGTATACTATTTTGAAGTTAGGAAAATTTATATTTGGGAATTTGAAAATTTGAATTTGGCAGAAGTTTTTTTGGAAATTAGAGGAGAAATCAAAAAGTATAGGGCGATTCTCCAAAGCAAAGTGCTATCTCAAATATCTTTTTCACCTCACTAAATATAAAAGGAGTGAATAAAACTTTTAATGGAATATTGGAAGGGTAGTAGGTAGGGTAGTGGATATTTCATAAACTCAGGAACTTTTAAATGGGACACCCTATATACAGGGTGTTTCAAAAAAAGGTAACACCGTCTCTAGGATAGGTAAAAAACTGAAAAATAATTGGGGTTTGCTTAGTAAAATTTTTTTCTAACGCCATCCGTTTTCAAGATAAGGGCGTTGAAGAAAATAAAAAATTACACATTTCTTACGATTTTGCCGAAACTACTGGCACCATTGTAATGAAATTTTATACGAATATGTTTTGGAAGCTGATATATTTCATGAATTTGTTTTTATAACTAACTCTCATAGAGGGCGCTAGTTACACGATTCATACAACGTATTATTCAACATAACTTTTTTTAGGGTAGAATTATTAGTCAAAACTCCAAGTGAACATAAACATCGTTTAATTCTACACCAAAAAGGTACTCTTGGTAAAACTCGATATTATGTACCGTTTTCGGAGTATTTTGATTTGAAAATTATGAAGTAATAACCGCTCCTCGTATAAGTTAATGATAAATTTATTAATTGAAAAAACTTACAATAAGAAAATTAAAATAAAGACAAAGAACATAACATAAAATTCAATTAGAGTAAATGTTCAAAATGTCCTCCGTTTTCACGAATACACAAGTCTATCCTTTTTTCTAAAGAATCCATTAATCTTCTTAACGGTTGGGGATCATCTATGATGTCATTAAAGTGACGTTTAATTCTGTCTATTAATTCTTGACGAGAATTTACCTCTGTAGCATAGACTTTTTCCTTAATATACGACCAGACTGTGTAGTCCACAGGATTAAAATCGCATGACCGAGGAGGCCAATGAATCGGAGCTTCTGCACCTCTACCAATCCATCGATTCCGAAAATTGTTACTCAACCAATTACGACACCTTCTATCAAAGTGCGGTGGAGCTCCATCATTCATAAAAAATAATGATGTTCGCTCATTTATCGATAAATCTTCTAATATCTCAAATAAGTGATTATTTAAAAAATCAAGGTACATATCACCACTTAAATTTCCAGGTAGAATGTGATAACCTATTAATCTGTTACCTAAAGTTGCTGCCCAAACATTAACTTTAAATGAGTGTTGGTAATGTGATACCCTTTTGGCTTGTGGATTCTCATCACACCAGTAGTGTGCGTTATGGGAGTTAAACATACCTTGTCGCGTAAAGGTGGCCTCGTCCGTAAAAAGAATACATTTTAAAAAATTTGGATTGAGGGCTGTCCTTTCTCGCAATGTTTCACAAAAATCGACTCTAACCGGTAGATCGTCCGGCAAGAGTTCTTGAACTTGTCTGTAATGGTAAGGATGTAGCTGCTGCTATTTAAGTATCCGCCAAGTAGTTGAAGAAGATGTATTTGTTTGTCTTGCCATATTCCTTACACTTAATGTTGGATTTTGATCAACTAAATTTAAAATAATATTTTCTTTATTAATTGTTCTTGTTGTTCTTGGTCTATCTGAATTTATTTTCTTTGGTCTTACATTCCCAGTTTCTCGACAACGTCGTTCAACTGCTCTAAATGTTTTTTTACTTGGTAAGTTTCTTCTAGGAAACTTTTCTGCATAACGCGTAAAAGCTGCACTAGAGTTTCCTAAACACTCGCCTAAAGTTAATAACATGTCGGTGTATTCAACATTTAAGTACATTTTGTTTAACAATATCTAATTTTACAAATAACAAGGTTTCAAAACTCTATTTATTGTTGACTTATTGTCATAACAATCAATAAATGTCAATTTTACATGGCAAACTTAGAGAAAAGCGAACTTTATCATTAGTTTATACCAGGAGCGATTATTACTTCATAATTTTCAAATCAAAATATTCCGAAAACGGTACATAATATCGAGTTTTACCAAGAGTACCGTATAAAATTTCATTGCAATGGTGCCAGTAGTTTCGGCAAAATCGTAAGAAATGTGTAATTTTTCATTTTCTTCAACACCCTTTATCTTGAAAACGGATGGCGTTAGAAAAAAATTTCACTAAGCCAACCCCAATTATTTTTCTGTTTTTTACCTATCCTAGAGACGGTGTTACCTTTTTTTGAAACACCCTGTATATATGTACTTATATGAAAGATTTTTTTTCAATTTTTTTTCACCAGATATGACATAATATCATCGTGTGTCTATTTCTCCTAATTCCTTCCATAGGATGGCATAAAATGTCGCGGTAAGGTACTTACATCAATCATAAAGAGATTTGAGATACCAGTTTGGGTCAATCTGGTTGGAATATGGCTTGTTTATATTCACTCTAATTTTCCAAATACCCTGCAAACCCATCCAATTAGGAATGTAGGTACTATTTCATACTTATTAGATCCTCCCGCTCTTGTGAAATGGGTCACACTAATAAGGTGATATACTATTTTTCTGAAGTCTTCGATTTTAGGTCGATAGATCCTATGGTAACATGATAGAGAAGACTGGATATTTCTCGCTTCTACCTCTACAAAGTTTCATGGACGCCAACTTTAAAAAAGTTCCATTTATGATCGGCTTTAATTCGGAAGAATGGATCAAATATGGTGAGTGTTATTCATAAAACCCTTTCCTAGCAGCTTCCACAGTATTCACATACATGCTTTTGATTTTTAAGCAAAAAATCGGAGTAATGGAACTCTTAGAGGATTCGATGAACATCCAGAATTATTGATTCATCAAAATTTGAATATGTCACCAGAAAACAGAAAAATTGCTGGGACTTTACTGAAAAAAGTTTATACCTCTACAACATTTCTTGAAAACTTTGGTGCATATATTAGAGTGAGTTATATTGACAACCTATTAAATACTACGAAATTAAAGTTGATACTAACGGGGTCGGAGCAAGTCATATAAATGCTGAAAAGGTTCATCTTCCATGTCACAGAAAAATATATCGATAAAAACGCCAGATCTTCCGACCGTCTTACTATAAGATGATTTCAAACCTCAGTGACCTGTTAAAAAGTCTATTTGAAAACGTGTCGGTCATGTCTGCTATACACTTGTTTATAGACAATATTCGAATGATGTGAAAAGGTTTTGGAAGAAACTAACCCGGTAAATATGCCAGAAGTTTAAGACTATCCTGGAATCTAGTGATACTTTGGCCAAATTCCTTGCAAGGAAGTATGTCTTCTCCTTGCCATCCATACTGAAATGACCAGGGATCTGGGCTGGATATACTTTGTTGTCTTTCAATTGATATAGCTGCTCTTGGGTGTTTGATACGAAATTTGACGTCAAGTGAGTGCTTTTAAAGTCACTTGACTGCCCGCAAACATTTTTATTGCTCTATGTGTGAGATTAGTTTCCTTCAAACTCTCCACAGATAAACAATTAGCATAGATTTCCAGCGGAAATACAGATGCATTGGATCCTAGGGAGATTGATATTAACGAACATGGTCACCTGCACCAAGCCCTGAGGGTGTATTTTTGTACCAACATCTATCTTATAGTAGTAGCTTCTTTTTACGGAGGAACTAGTAATATATATATTCGAAATTAGGACGGTATAAGTTGAAATTAATATGTCAGAGACCATTCCCTGAATACTGCGACTTTCAGTGTCCACCAACAATCTGCTACGCTCTGTGTGCATTTGGAAATATGCGTGATTCTATATGTTGTCTATTCACCCTCTCTATCTAAAAATATATGGGGAGAAGGGAGCTCCAGAAGGATCTCCATAGCTGCTGACAGTAATTGTTACCTACCCCATTTTCATGAGATAATGATAATGATGTCACCACACGAAGGTGGTGCACCCTGTATATTAGATTATAATTCGAAAAAAAGTAATTTAAATGGAAAATAATTTTATTGTCATGATGAATCTATGCAATACTTCATGGACACACTGTATAAGTGCACAGTAAACTTTACGAAGGAGTTGATGTCTTTCCACTTCACTACTTGTCACACCTAGTTTTTTTTCTGTTGATTCTTTTTTTATTTATAACCTTATCCAATAAGTATTATTCGTATATTTTTGCTGATCTACATCGTCATGCATGTTTGTGGAAGCTGCAACAAGAGTACCTAATACTTACCCGACAACCTACTTTATTAAAATGTATTTTTTCATGTGAAGCAACGAACCGAGACAATAAAACATTATTAGATGGTTTAGATAATGATCCCAGTCTATTAGTTCATGCTAATTTAAATATGTCTCCGGAAAATAGGACAATTGCTGGACGTCTATTGAAAAATGTTTACACTAACAAAACCTTTGTTGATGATTTCGCAGCTTATATTCGAGTAAGTTTGAAGATAAGTTCTGATTTTATTTTACTTTATACAATGTGGTCCATACCTACTTATATGGAATAAATTCAATTTTAACGTTATTATGTACTATGTGGAAAAAACCTGGGGAAGGTCGATTTTTATTCTCAAATTGACAATTTACAGTATAAAAATATTATCCCCCTCTAACACCCCCACTGAATTAAAAGCACCCCCTCGAGAATTTTGAATGAGAAAGGTAGTCGTGTGGAACCTTGTTGGAAAGGGATTTTAGTCCTATGTCTAGTGTTAGATTTCTTATTCTTAGATGTATTCACAACCCATGTCAAGCAGCGAATGCCGACGGACGGACGCAGGGAAAAGGAAGTGGATCTCCCCCCTCGCGCCCGCCTACGTTGGCGCACATGCGTGAGCGGTTGAATGATTGTGAGAGCGCCAAATTTGAATATCATGCCCGTTTGTAATTATCAATGATTTAGCACAAGTTTTTGTCAATTTTTCAGGATCCTAAATAAATGATAGATACATACACATTTATCATCAATTTTTCAGTCAATTTTGAAATTGACTAAGCTTGTCCTATTTTTGTTCAATTTTAATTGATAGAAAATATTTATAGAACCAGTCCTATTTTCTATCAATTAAATGATAACTTGGGGCAAACATATAGGGTAAACTTTATTTTAAGGTTATTGATTTTTTTATTTTTCATTATGGTGGTGACACTGGTTCTGCTACATTACCAACGTTTATTCAAAGATATATAACATCGTTTTCGTTCGAGCTATTTTAAATATCAAAAATGTCGTGGTCTCATGATCAAGTACTTCGACTTATTGAACTATATAAAGAAAGACCTTGCCTTTACATACTTAGTTAAAAGTTCTCAATATAAAAATAAGCACATGAGAGCTTCTCTTTCTTATATAATTCCTAACTACTACTATATTAATAAGAGTTGCTGCTGCTGATAATAAAAATTCTGTGTCCATTGTTATCTGATACCTATTTAAATTGAATAATTCAAATTCTTCGCTAAAACCTGAAAAGTGACAGGTTACTAACAAAATCATACTGCTCAGTGTGCATAATCACAACCTAAATAAGTGACATGGTGTGCTGCAAACACATTTTTTTATTGTCAATATTTTAGTGTCCTAAGTTTAGGATCCTAAAAAATTGACTAAAACTTGTACTAAAGCATTGATAATTACAAACGGGCATTAAACGAGACCTAACACTAGTAATATAAAGTTTTTTCAAATTTGATGCAATCATGAGAAAATTAATTTTAATAATGTCTATCACAAAACCTTTCGTGTAATGAAGATAATAATGTCGCAAAGGTAATATTTAGAATGTATTTTCCAATGTACTTTACAAAATAATTGAATGTCCAAAATGACCACAATTCACTTCTTGACAATAACCGAGGCGATTCTGGAATTCTCATACAACATTTTGTATGACCTCAGGGTTTATTTTGTCAATTTCTTACGTTATTCGATCGTTCCACGTCTTCCAATCCATCTATTGGGGGAAAACCGGGTTTAAATAATTTTTAGCTGTACGTGCAAAATGCGGTGGAGTTTTGTTCCATCTGTGATAGAACCGTTCCAGGTATCGTTCGCGCAAATGATGTGTTTCTTTCTCGATCCTACTCATTATAGAGATGTTCTTAGGACGGCACAAAAACTACTTTTTGGAAGGGGTGATAAAGTTGGTGTGCTCATCCCTAATTCAAGATTACGCACTATATAGTACTCGATTCCAGAACGGTTCCTGAACGTCTAAGTGAACCGTTAAGAGTTTGCGATATTTGCCAAAGTGATAGGAGGGAATGGGCAATTCCGATTGTTCCATTTTAAAATACGGAATGTAACATTGGCATCTTATCTCAACCGTCAAGCGGTTATCATGCTATGCTGACTTCAAAAATTTTGTGGAAAAACCATTTTCCAAATTTCATGAAGTATGTGAAATAATGCGTCGGGATGCGTGCAAAATGTGTGGAAGGGAGAGAGTGAGTTAGTATGTTTATTGTTTTTACAAGTTTTCAGGGCGGGTGAACGTAGAGAAAGGGTGGAAGAGATGGTATTTTGGTCGACAAGGTCGTAGGAAAACAGTTTATGAAAAATGATTTGAAATTGCTTAGTATAGGAGTTTGTTCAACATAATGGTAGAAATTCTATCGTTACGAAGGTTTTAATTCAGTATAGGAATGGAATTGAAATCACACTGAACCTATACATTGTGTTATTTATACTCGTAAGATGTGACATGGAAATTCCTGTACAAAACTCTCAAACGCGAACATTTTTTTTATCAAATATCGTTCATGAAAACAATAACAAATTTGGAGTGGTCGTTGGAATATAAGTTCAAATGCAATTTAATTATCTTAAATTCGCTCTGGTTTGATAAAAAAATGGATGGTTATGTTTGAAAAAGTCGAACTCCATATTCATACCACTTTCGAATACTTTTAACCGTCTGGGAAATAGCTACACGGTTAGGTACACAGAAAATTTAAGAGTTAATTCAAATTTAAGCAAAGTTATTTGTTTCAAACATTGTGAACAAAGAGCTGAAAACATGAAGAAATAATTTCACCACAGCGCCTAACCGTGTTGCTATTTCCCAGACTGTTAAAAGTACTCAAAAGTGGTATTAAAATGAAATTTGACTTTTTTAAACATGACTATAAATTTTTTATTGAATCAGAGCAAATTTAGTAGAATTGAGAGTGTATTTGATATTATTTCTTAACGACCCTTCCAAATCTGTTATTATTTTTCATAAACACTATTTGGTAAAAAAGTGAGCAAGCGCTTGATAGTTTTGTACAGGAAACCCTACGTCGCATCTTATGAATAACACAGTGTATAAGTACGCATAGGGTAGGATGGTGAAGCAAAGTTCTAGGTTCAATTATCAAAATAGTACCTACGTACTCCTAACAAGACGTTTTATTCATTTCATTACAGTGGAGCAGCGATCAATCTTTTTCAACACCAACTGGTAAACAAATTGAATTGGGGTGTACGCACGCTCCGTACTATGTATATCAATTTTCTTACAAAGGAGAGCTGGGAGGCATGATGGACGAGGAGTATATCGTTCCTGGTAAATGATTATATAATATTACAACTACTTATTGAAAGCGGGCTTGAAATTTATAAATAACATTCAATTCAATAGAGAGGATTAAATTCACTAAGATCTAGGTATATATCAATTTCCCCTGTATATGCAGTAACTTTTTATTCAATAATAAAGTACCCCTTTTAAAATTCTTGTGGGAGATGAAGAAACGTGGAAAAACTTCAACACAGACATGGAGGCTCTGTGATAATATATTTATAATTAATTATTGTTTCTTAGGTGCTGAACGAGTTGGTCATATGGAGGACCTTCATTATTGGTGGGAGTTTTTAAATAATAATGACATTTCGATATTTCCTGCTGCGGACCAACTAATGATGAGTCGGTTTTTGAAGCTTTGGACTAACTTCATCAAATACTAGTGAGTATTTCTCCATAATTATTATAATAATTGCCACTACAATATTTTTTGTATGCCAGTCTTTTTGATTCCTCCCCTTGAGTGTTGGATCGCGCCAGGTAGTAGATTGGATATTACTTTAAGATGCTTGCCAATAATATGTTATTCAGCTCACACCCTAAAAAAGGTAATTGGTAATTTGAATATCGGACTACTCAATCCTTGTATAGTTTATTGCGCAGTAATTATAAATGATGTGCCTGTTCTACGAAGTTCTCTTTGATTTAATTTAAATACATATATCGCTTTTTTGAAAAATTACCAGCTAAATGTAATTCTGTACTTATTTCAATATAATTTGGGGCATTTAAGTGTAGCGTTGACAATAAACAATCTAGAATAAGGAAAATGATTTATGACCAGAAAAATCCCATCTGGGGAGAAGGCACTGGGAGGAGAAAATCTCATTTTTTTGTTATTTTTTCCAGCAATCCAACACCGACACCGGATCCATTACTGGAAGAAATCACTTGGCCACAATCTAATCCCAATACTTTAACATATTTAAACATCAACGACACTTTCGAAATTAGGGAGAATCCAAGAGTGTATCGATACGTAAAACCAATTCTTGAGAAATACATGGAGCCTCCTTTCGTTTCTTTTGGTTGAAGAGTATATAATTATTGAGATTAACAAATTTACGGAATTATTAATATATGTTAATTATACGATGTTTTTTTTTCATCATCCTCTCCTTCACAGTCTACCTTTATTACATAAATCTTCACATTTACTTTATAGCTAAATCGTGGGAAATTGGAAGCAACCTTGGAGTGGAGATTTTAATAAAATATAACCAATATTAATATCGCTTGTCAATTTTAAAACTTAGAATGAACAATATCTCGTGAACCAGCAGGGGCCGTATTCTTGACAAATGAGCTTTTGATGCGTAAGTAGTCTCATAAGGAGTCTCCGCTGTTCTTTGCAAGTATTAAACTTATTTTGTCTATTTACTTTCAGCATCTTTGAATGTGCAGTTATTTGAATATTCACCAGATTGAAGATCCGAGTTATTATAAATTTTAACTTCAGGTCTCCTCATCAGTTTATCAAATATAACGTCACAGATTGGCGTGAAATTTGAAATATATGATTATCAGTATTATTAGAAAAATATATTTTTGCGCGATCAGTTTCTTTTGTTTATTTATAGCATCGGTTGTCAGGACGGTAGATTGTGTTTACTGGTTTCTAAGTCTAGCACGTCGGTGAGTAATTCACTTACCGACGTCTCTTAGACCTACATACATTTAAGTGGTCCTAAATAATATATTACTTCATTTATTACACAAAAGGAACCAAGAAGATAAGAAGATTTATATTTTTTTAATGAACAGAACCGATCAGAACAATATAAAAAGTGATAAATAGCATAAAAACAATTTCACCAAAATGCAAACTATATTTAAAACTGATCGAGAATGTCACTTTTGGCATTTCGTTCATTTCGAAGAAATTTAAATTATTTTATTCGAAATTTCGTATGATCGTATTAGAGATCGCGCAAAAAATGGTATAAGCATCTCGAACGTTAAGGGTAATACCGGTCTCCAGCAGAATTGCTGTCGACCGGTAAACAACCCTTACCGTTCTTAATACTTAATATACCATTGCGGCTTGGGAATCAACGCACGATTTAAAACACGTTATCAAAAATAGTAATCAATATATCTGTTGTGTGTCATGTATACGTGAAGTATTTCCAATTCACTTAAAACTGCCATATATTATTTTTGAACTTGTTATTTCAAATGTTCTTATTTTCGATATTTGGTGATAAATCAAGATAAAAAGAATTATCCCAATCACACATCTAAGTTATTTATCTAAAACAATTATTATACGGTACTTATAATTGACAGTAGTGATACCTTCAAGTATTTAAAAATATGTGATAAACATAAATGATATAGTATTCCATTTCATTTCACAGCAAATGTACTCTACTCAATCAAGTAGGTAGGTACTTGAAGTGAATATGTATTTTTTGGTAATATTTGCGGCAATATGTTCAACAAATTTTGTACATGTGAGTAAAGTTTGGATCAGTATAATCCTCATTTCCATTCAGTCACTATTTTTTTCTTAATTAGTTTCTATCCTATATGCTCTCTTCACAACATGTCTGCCAGCATTGCAATTTTTTATTAATAATTCCAGTTGAATTTTCAGTAGTAATACCCCTGGGGTCTTGATAATACCGAAATAATTTTGTCATAGAGAATGCTGAAAGCGTGTTGCTTGATAATAGCCCAAGGCCGCAGGCCGAGGGCTATTATCTTTGAGCAACACGCTTGAAGGATTCTCTACGACAAAACTTTGAGTATTTATCAAGACCCGAGGAGTATTCGATAAGATAATTTTTTACTTTGTAGATATCAAAAAATTGATTGTCAATCTGTCGTTTAATAATTTTCAATACAAACTTTATTAGTCTTAATCAAATATTATTCATTTTTATTTAAAACTATAGTTGTGAAAAGTACAATTGGTAAATTAATTGAATCTTTAGATGCAAAACCAAATCTTCGCGACATTTTTAATCCAGTTGTCAGTTTGACGTTTAATTAATTTTTAATAAAAAATGAACACCAAACTGAAAACACCACATGTAGGGTATTATCGCTGTAATACAGCGGTAATTGGATGAAATTTGACACATGACTTGAAATTGAGTAATTTGATTGGTAACTATATTCAGTAAAAAATTATCTTCAAAAACAATTCCTCCGTATATTTAAATTTAACTAATTTTTAGTGTGACGATGGGACCGAAGTCACAATATCAAATGGAAAAATCAAGGGACATATATTGAAAAGCGCTAATGGTGAAGATTATTACTCCTTCCAAGAGATTCCCTACGCTACTCCACCACTAGGAAAAAACAGATTTCAAGTAAGAGTGTAATAAATATTCTTTATCTAATTCCGCTATCAAATGTGACACTTAACCTTCATATATCAGTTATGAAAAGTAGTTATGTAAAAACTTTACGTAAAACGGTACAATTAACCCATTATTTTAATTCAATAGTATTTTGAGATTTATAAACATTGAAAACATTATTCAGGAAACAGTTATTTAAAGTAAGTCAATTTTCTGGGTGAATACATCATAGTA
>CAJUYH010008471.1:0-15423 GCA_910591685.1 Galerucella tenella
GGTGGACAGGTCACTAGGAGACATCTTCTTTATATCGGCAGGTGTAGGCCAGGAACACACTCTCTAATTGACGATAACTCCTGACAGTTCATCTTCCTATTCACACATCCTGCATAGAGGTGTGTCCACTATCCCCATAGTATGGCGGTGTTTCCTTAGTTGACAGTGGCTGGTCAGAAATTCTACTGTTAAACGTAGGTTTTTTCTGGTCATCGCCAAATATTTCGCCAGCTTTCCAGGGTCGCCCAGGGTGATCCTAGCAAGATCCTTTGATTCCATCCCATCGCTTAAGGGATTGAGCATGGGTGTAACGTTTGGCTGGTTCCGCAATTGGCGAGGTCGTTAGGCCTTAGGTGTCACTG
The DNA here is from genome assembly GCA_910591685.1 of Galerucella tenella. Taxonomy (NCBI): domain Eukaryota; kingdom Metazoa; phylum Arthropoda; class Insecta; order Coleoptera; family Chrysomelidae; genus Galerucella; species Galerucella tenella. The sequence goes on from CAJUYH010008471.1 coordinate 363, forward strand.
GGTCCTAAAACTTTTAGTCCAACCGCTTCCTGGCTAAAGAATCGGCAATGCGATTTCCTTTACTCCTGTCGTGCCCTTTAACCCACCTCAGGATAATATTGTTATCTGCCGAGGCGCTAGCTAAATCTCTAGTACTACCCCCGTGATTTTAACTTAAAATATCATATAGACTCTAATTTAAAGAGAGATCTTAATTTTAGTTCTTACTTGAATGTACGCTCTCAGAATAAATTACTTTCGTAAGTTTCTTCAGCAATTTTATTCAAGTTCTTCCACTTTTTTCTTCCGAAAACCCCTTCTCTGTTCCAGTTTGAGCTGATTAGTTAAGAGAAACTTCACATATGGCTCCATAACATCACTACAGTTAATTTTTTCCAGTATTTTTGCCACCTCTTTCAATAATTATCAATTTTTCCCACACTTCCTTCTGATTATTATTTTGTTCAAGATAGGTATTTCTTTTTTAAACCAAAATATTTTTTATATTTTTATTTCTACGTTTCGGTAGCGTTCGAGCTACCGTTATCAAGGTTAATTTTTTTATAAATTCTGCTCCTTTTCTGGCACAACGAAAAAATTTGACAACTAGGCAGAACGCTGCAACGCTACCGAAACGTTGGAATAAAAAGAAATAAAAATGCAATAAATATTGTAGTTTAATTTCCCAACAAATAACTAAAAGAATAATTAATACACCACAAGGAACATAAAAAAGATATTCTTTTGAAAACGCTGAACGAGTGTATGATTCTTCTCGTGGCAGTCTTTCCATATTCTTTTTATTACAAATTGTTTTTACAACTCCGAATGTTTTAGAGTTTTAGAGGCGAAGACTGTTGAATACATTTTCTAGATTGAACTTTTCCAACAACTGTCGTGAAGTATATTCGATGTTAGGAGGTGGCAAATGGCCCAACACGCAACATTTTCAGATCTACTGTGGCTTTTTTTAATTTTCACATACACTGCGTTAACCACTTGGGTCATTAGCAGTTTGACAATTTGGAGTATACATATGGAAGTAATTACAAGTATACTTTGGCAGTTTATCTGAAGCCGTGAAAGGTCGAAAACATTCGATATTGCCACGTTTAACTATGGAAAAGCTAAAGTGCTAACTATGTAGTGATAATAATTAGAAAAGGGACTTTTTATTATTAACAATATCAACAATATGATTAAACGTTAATTCTTTAATGTGCTTGTTTCCTTGGATTTTTTCTATCAACATTATTTTTCAAATTATGAATATTAAAAGATGAGCACTTTTCCAAATTTGTTACGGGCTTCTTCAAGCTCTGGCAGCGTTGTACGAAAACCATAATTACCACACCCTCCGATTTACATAATTGGTGATTTTTATCGAAAGCTGACTCCTTATTGGCAAGCGCGTACGTGTGTTCTTCCCTCTCACTTCGTCAATTGACTGATATTGATTTATCCAGTAGCGTTGGTATTGTCAGTTACCTTTGTATTTTCAATTTTACTTGGTAAAATAGGTACCGTACGTCATTTGTACGTTTATGACATATATGCCTCGCCTCTTACCGATGCCCCGTAGCTTCAGATAAACTTGCCAAACTATGAGCTTATAAATATTAATTGTTTCAAGAAATTGAAACTAATTTGTCCGTGAGAGCTGTCTTTATATTATTGGGAACGCATATTATTAATATGTGGACAATCTGTAATAATATGCTTCACAGATTAAACACATTGGTACAGAGGACTGGCTTCTTTGGACATTAGGTACTGTTGGGTTATGATGGTATGTCCAATTCTAATTGTCTTTACTTGATCGGATCTATTGTTTGGTAAAGAAGAAGCTCTAGATACATCAGCTATTATTTGCGGGGGATCAAATTCCATCTTAGCTGGTTATCGAGTCTTTATGGTCTTGGCTAGGAACTATATTCATCAATATTACCGAGGGGTTGGTAGAAACCTCTTTGGCAGTTTCGTCAGCTTCCTCATTTCCTTTAATACCTGTGTGAGATGGCACCCAAAGAAATTCTGTGGTTTTCCTTTGGATTGGAGTTGGTTAAGTGGTTTTTGTATATCTCTATCTTCTGTGAAAGAACTACAGATTGCTGGTAATATCCGCAGTCCTTGCTTTACATTGTTATAGAGAACTTTTTTATGGTTGGGGATATCTTTTCTTCTGTGAAAGAACTACAGATTGCTGGTAAAATTCGCAGTCCTTGCTTTACATTGTTATAGACAACTACAGCTCCTACGCCTGTTGATGTTTTGGAAGCATCTGTATATATTGTCTGGTAGTTTTTGTAAGCGTTCATTATCTCCAGAAAGCGGGTTTGGTTTAAAATGGGATTAAAATAGAATAACTGGAGTTTTTGGTGGTGTGGGAAGGATTGTGGGTTTTTATTAACCAAGGTGGGTCTTTGAATGAAAATGGTATGGTTAACATGAACTTTTTAAAGTCTAAAGTTTTTCAGAGAGAGGAATATGGTTGTAGTGTTTTATGTTTGAAAAAGATTATTTGAACGAGCTGTGAAGAGATAGAAGACTGCAGGCTTTAATTTGTTTGCTGAAACTCTAGAAGCACAGCGTAACATCTAATTTTTGCGTGTTAGGTAAAGTGGTATTTCTTGGGATCTAACTGGGACTTGTTCTGGATATTTTGAACTGTCTCGATTTGTTGCAGCTGTTTCTTGGAAGGTGACCCATAATTGCAGTTTTGTTTATCCCGATTACTTTACCCTTCTAATGAAGTTCACCACCTTTAAGACTGAATATTCTATATATTTCTAGGTCAGTGGTTTTTCGTCGACTGGTGCAAAATCGTATATAGCAGAGCATAATTTTGTGAAGGGAATGCTAAGAATGCGAAAATAGTGACATCCCCACAACTAACCACAAACCAAAATTCGCATTGACCAAAAACTATCTCGCTTTTGTAGTTATTTGCTTAATTACAGTTTTCTGTAAAAATTGTCACGGCTGAAAATTTAGTATGAGCCATTTTGCATAAGATTTGTTCGGGGTCCTTTGTAGTCTCTACTCCTCCAATTTACGAAATACGACGGCATTTTACAACTTATTATAATTTATTTCCCATCAACTACACTGGATACTTTAAAAAAGTCTTTAAACCTTTCAACTATTTATTACGTCTCAAATAAAACGCATCTATTATATAGTTTTATTTTATTGATTTTACATTTGATAACCATAAAATTTTTGTAGACTAAATAATCTATTAATTAAGACGCCTATATAGAGAGAGAATTTAACTGTGTTTGTTCAATCCGTGCCTTTATGTTGTATTATAAAGGAAGATATAACAATAAAAATTGAATTGGTGGAGAAAACTATAATGTTTATATAAAGCCCTTTTATTGATGACGATCTGATGTTGATACTGAAACTTTGTAAGTGCATACCATAAATTCATTTATGGTATATACTTATTATAGAAAGGAAATGGTGTTGTAAATTTTGACCATACACACAAGCGTAGATGTGTAAACGGTATACAGGTGGAGTGGAGTAAGGGTCAATGTCAAGACGGTATCTTTCGGAACATTTAAATTGTATAGCCTAGTCTCGTACTTGCTGGCATATCGTTTGATTTCCTGAGCTAGTATTGTAATTCCTAGATCCTGTGTAGATCGTATTTCGAAGATACCATGGTACGTTTACAATTCCTCTCAGCACCTTGTTTTGAAACGTTTGTGTTATAGCTAGGTATATTGCTATACATTTAGTCCAGTAAATAAGTACCGTAAATTAAGGGCATGATATAACGTTAAGAAATATTTAAAATACCCAAATGCAACTCTCTTCTCTAACCTTCTTATTTTGTGAGATACAGGATGTTTAAAGGTGTAGAAGAAATACACATTTTATTTCATATCTTCTCGAGGAATGGAAGTACAAATATAAAATTTTTTGTAGGTTATAGTGTCTTCAAAACACATCGACAGTACTTATTAATTTTTTCAAATTCTAATTAGCTAGTGGCGTGGTGCGAAGGGTTCGAAAACTTATATTGTACCATATTTTTGAAACACCCTGTATTGAGAGCTAAAGACTTTTGTCTGCAATTATGTATTAAATTTTCTACATAAAAGGTAATCTTTGTTAAACTCGATAGAACGCTCCGTATTCTTCGGCACCTTTCAACAGCCCTTATCTCACAAACTAAGAAGGTCAGAGAAAAGTTGCATTAAGGTATTTTAAATATTTCTTAACGATCTATGATGCCTTTAATTTACGGTACTTATTTACGAGACACCCTGTATATTTACTTGACTTTATTTTTGGGTGGAGACGTGAGATTTTCTCCCGAGTAACCAAAACTTTTTTTTTGCTGGGTGAAAACCTGCTCTCAGGCACCGTGTACTCTCCACTCTCTTCTACTCTCTTCTACTCTTTCACTCTCTACTCCGCACGCAAAGCAGCAGAACGAGGCTGCCTCCGAATTACGGATGACCGCACAAAAACCACCCCGGTCTCCACTCCTCACTCCCTCGGCTCTGGTACTACCTGTAAAGGCATGTGGTCAGAGTCAGGTGTCCTTCTTTTCTGTTTGATCTCCCTCCTTGGCTAAACCTTTCTTCTTCCTTTTTCTTGCTCATGATGGATGAAACGAAACCATTTATGCAATGCCAGTTGTCTTTGGACTCCAACATGATATCTATCAAGTTACCACAGCTGGGTAGTTTTCCCAATTCCGTCTCCATCTTTAACCTCTCCGTTGTCCATCTCCTGAAGAAGAAGAGCGTGTGTTCAACGTCATCCCGCTCCAGGCAGTATCGGCACTGCTCATTCTCCCTTTTCCCAATCCTCATCGTGTAGGTACTGAAACTGCCGTGTCCCGTCAGTACCTGGCTCAAATGGTACCCTAGCGTCCTGTGTTTACAGTCGAGCCACTTATCCAAGTTCTTGATTAGCGTTTTCGTCCAAGCTTCCTTGCTCTGTTCTTCCCACCCCCGTCTCCATTTGTCCCGTATTTTCTCCTGAATTTTTCCCTTCTGTTCCCTTCCGTCCTTATGTATCCTGCACTGTTCCTCCACTAGCAGGTCTATCGGTGGTATACCCGTGATTACCTGCAAGGCCACATCTGATGTTGTCCTGTACGCTGAGGCTATTCTCATTAGCATTTTCCTTTGGACTTGCAGCATCAGTTTTTCATTTGATTCTGGCTTTGCATTTCCTTCGACCACACTGGAGCCCTATACAGGATGATGGATCTCACTACCTCCCAGAGTAATCTTCTTTTACCTGATTATGGCCCGCCAATGTTCGGTAGTATTCTACCGATCCTGCTCGCTCTATCACCAGCCTTGAGCGCGATCTCAGAAATATACTTTCTGAAGTTCATCCGCTCCGACAGCCAAACCCCCAAATACAGATGTTTGTTGAAGCCTACGCGTGTATCCCCATTTAGGATGTTTAGACTTTTCCCTCTTGGTCCAGCTAGCACTACTGCTTCAGTTTTCTTCGGAGCCATACTCATACCTCTTTTCTGCAGCCACCTCCGGTGGACCTCTTCGGCGCTGGTCTCGTCGCCTATCGTATCCGTTCCTGTGACCGTTATCGCGACGTCATCCGCGAAACCTACCAGCTTGGCCCCTTCTGGTAGTTCTAATCTTAACAGGGGGTAACCGATACCTGTTTCTTTATCTGATTTCAACTTCTCTTTTTTCACTTTGACATGCTCTTTCCAAAGTATTTGACTGTGTTTTCCAGTGGTACTTGCCTAATAAGTCCGTGGTTTGCTTAGCATTGAATGATTCATTATCAAAATCATGCGACCCGTTTCCGATATGATTGATGCGTTCCATTCTTAAAACTCACTCTGTACAAGTATTAAATTCATAAAATATCACTCGTTACACAACTTTCTCATCTTTCAATAGCCGCATAATTTTAAATAAACTAAAAAATTTTAAGGAATCTTCCTTTCGCAAATGTCTAAATTTCTTGATTTTGCAATATCGCGAATGAAATCAATTGCTGTTGATTCTGGTAAAGATCGTATCGAGTAATTACGTTGCAATTACTGTATTGCAAACATTTAAATAGTACCCTCGAGATACCATTAAGACCTTTGAAATAACAGTCAATCTGCAAAATGAATCGTTCTTAAAGCTGCTTCGTGATATTCACCTTATAAACATTTGTTTGTTTATAAATTGAATAGCGTCCATACAATAATAATAATAATGTTTGAGAATTGAAGTAATTGTTGTATTTATATAAATAAATTGCTATGTGAAATCAATAAAAGTATTGGTATTTTCTTGGGCAACAAACAATATAAATATTGGTAATTTTAACACGATTTCCTTGATATATACAGTGTAGAAAAAATGTTGAATATTATTAGTTTTCTGCAATATTATCTTCTTTAACAATAATTATTCTTCGATATCTATTGGTAACGAGACAATATTACAGGAAACTGATAATACTTTATGCTTTCAAGCCTACGTGTCTTGTTGTCAGATTCTTCGAATTTTGGTTTGCAGCTGGAGGTGAAGATGTCGCTATTGTCATGACTTTTACACTTCCGTTACTGGAAGACATGTATTAATTGTGATTTTGGTGCCTTCTTCAGTCCGGGATTAAGCTTCTAGAGCTCTTGGACGGAGAACATATACCTTGTACTGATGTACTTGTAGATATACCAACACCGTTTGACTTTGAAGTGTAATTCAATAGCCGTCGGGGCCTATAGCCCGGGAAGTAGTTGTTGTTTCTCAGTTGAACGGTCACTGTTTTAAAAAAATATTTTTCAAAACTTATAAAGCGTTCTAATATTTATTATTTTGCGATATTCACTAGAAAAAAGGCATTTGAGACAGTTCCTAAAAATAAAGTATGGAAGGGGTTGAAACAAAATGGAATAATAAAAGTTATTTAAAACATATTTTAAGACAAACAAGAATTTCATAATACGTAACAACTTAAAGTCAGAAGGATTAAAAACTAGCATGGGATTGAGACAAAGGGGAGGACTAAGCCTTTATTTATTTTACCTACATATGGACATCATTGTACAGAAAAGTGAACATAAAACTGTAACTTAAAAAGCCCCACGCTGGGCGCCAATTTGTAACGCTAAGTTACAAAATTAAATAAATGAATTTACTTCGGTAAACCCAAACACGCCCAAGTAGCAATTTAAATTCTATAAGGTTTGTATAAACAGCTATAAGATATGTCTTATAGGATACTTAAATTCTTATAACGGTCTACAAAACAATTATATGATCCCTATACAACTAAAAAGGGCTCATTTTTATACAACTGTTTGGTTGTATAACATTTCTATTAATAGTTTATACAACTCTTAAATGACTGATTTATAATCATTTATACAGCTACTATAAAATGATTTAATAGTGTGTCATGCACATCTATAAAATGGGATTAAAGCGGCACTATAAAGGTCTCACAAAATGGTTGCAATATATAATAATAATAATAATAATAATAAATAATAAATGCAATATATTTTTTTATAATGCTGTTATTTCGAGCTCAATGGAAACATTTTGCCATCTAGCAGTTTATAAGAGCATTTCATTTTTTAGTGAAGAATATCAGAACCAAATTATATTTCAACTTGAACGTGCATCATACATTTCATTTGTAGAAATGGAGATTTATCAAAACGACTTGGGCCGCTTGGGCGGACATCGATAGTAGAAATTATAATTTCATTTGGATGGTTTGATAGCACAAATTTTGATGCGCCGCAAATTTTACTGATAAATTATAGGTAGGTATATATTTGGCAAGAAAATGAAGCGCTTCAATTCTGGTTAAGTTTCAAGTAGATACTTAAAAAAATAATAAAATAGAATATCCTAAAATACTTTTTTATGACTTTAATAGTTTATCACTTCATATGGATATTCTTTCACATTATAATTCTCTAAATAATGATAAAGTCACATTTTTCAATATAGTTTCATGTTTCCAACTCAATTGCTCATAATGGCGGCGAAAGCGGTACAAGAATTGCTTATTTAAACATGGCGATTTATAAAGCAACAATTTTATCCCAAAGAAATGCCTTAAACAATATTTTATTGTCAAATGGAACGGTATAAGATAACTGTTTTATAACGAAGAATATTTAGGCACTATACAACTAAAAAGTGTTTTATAATGCAACGCAATTGAATGCTATACAATATTTATTAAGTATAAAAGTATAAAATATTTATAAAAGTCTTATAGTTTGTTCAGCCATCCTTTGCCGTTACGTCATACATTGTCCAGCTTGCTCTCTCATTTATGAAATGGATCAGACGGAATCATGACGTCATTAACGTATTTCTTATCTAAGGTCGACATACATTTTATCTGTTACTTTTGACAATTCAGTTGTCATATTTTGAAAACAATTCTTAACATATGCCATTGATTCTAATTCAACATTCAACATTCAACAAATATAAGACATACGTAAAACAGCAGAATACGTCACCGATTATGACATAACGGCAAAGGATGGTTGAACAAACTATATAACATAATATTTTGATATTGTATAAACTGGCTTATAAAGTATTATATCATTTTAAAATAAATGATCGTAAAATGCGTTATAGCATTTATTGTAAAAGTCACTATAGAATCATTTAATGCAACAATTTTCTTTGAAAAACAAATTATCGCAACATAAGGCTTAATAGAAACAGGCAAAAATGTAAAAAGAATTTGATAAAAATTAATGATTTATTTTGGAGTGGCTAATGCGACGAGGATACGGCATGTTTAGAAATTTGGGAGGAAGTGACTAATGAGCAACAAAAATTCACTAAATGAAATAGTTTTAAGACGAAAGAGAAATTTCGAGAGAGCAGGAATAGCGGAAGGAATTTGTGCAAATGATACAAATTCTCGAAAATGGAGATAATTTTAATATTTCTATAACAGCATGTGAAATATAATTTACTGTTTTTGAAAATAATCCAGTTAGAAGACCGGTAGAAAGATCAGTAAAGTCTCAGCTTAGGATGATTGGCATAACAACTTTAGCAATGCAATGCAAATATTCAATCTGGCAAAAGGTTGAGATTTGTGATCGGATGTAAATGCTTTCAATATTAGTTTGCTTGAAGTAACTACCATTATTACTTCTCGACTACAAAAAAATTATTTTGTCCACGCTTATTTGATAATTTCAACATTTTACTATTATTCACTGGTGAATAAAGTACGAAGTACGACATTATACTTGAAGAAGCACACGTAAAATGTTAAAATTATCAAATAGTCGTGGACAAAATATATAATTTGTTCAATAACATAAGAAGTAATAAGGTTTATAAATATAATAAACTATAGTGCTTACCTAAACAGGTAATTCATAGTCGTGGACAAAATATAGTATTCCACTCGCATTGTTGAATAATATACTATTATTCAAAACATCTTAGCTGTAAATAATTAATCCACTACTTTATATCGTGTCTGGTAATGGATGAAATCAAAAATGTCCTTTAGATTCTTTTAAAGTGAATGAAACCTCTTTCCTTTGAAAAAATTGGCCAGACATAAAAAAATCCATCCAAAGGAAATTAAACACCATGCACTCGCGCTTTCTTTATTGAGGCAACAAGCCGTTATTACCCTTCTAAAATGCTAAAGAGTGAATTTTTACAGTGATGGACTCAGCAACGGAAATATTCATGTAATATTCATTACATGACGGATCTGCAGTCTAGTGTGATTTTTTATTTTTTTTCATATTTATTTTTATATATAATCTCGATTTTAAAATTCTCTCAGGTATCATCATGGATAGGGTCCACCCCTACCTGTCTTCTGTTTCATTTACAAACGTCAATGTACAGTCCCTGAAATAATATCACAGGAGAATGTGAGAATGTGTATAATTAATACAAGTTTTGAGTAACAGTAACGTTCTAAAGTAATAAGAATTACTGACAGGGGTTAGGTTACGTGTGTGGTGAGTGGGTCTATATGGCCCTCCACTGCGACTCGCTAGTCTATTGTGGCTCACACGTATTCAGATTTTACCAAACAAATTCAGCTTCTTAACAAAGCCGTTTCAGGTCCGAGGGCGAGAGAGAGACCCTGCCAAACATCAGATATCTGATTCGAGCCGCGGCGGGGCAGGAACAAATAATATGCTCTGCTGTTTCATCATCTTCCCGAAAAAAACGGATCTTCCGACAGTCCAAGTTTTAGCATAATATGATGATTCAGATGACAGTGGCCTGTTAAAAGGCCTGTTAGACAACGTAGGTCATGCCATTTGTTTAGAGACATTCTTCGAAGGATGTATAAAAGCCTTCGAATGAACTAATCCTTGTAAATTATGCCAGAAGTCTAAAGCTCTTCTTGCTGTCCAGGTATTTAGTGTTTGTTTGGCAAAACTTATTGCGATGCCAATTGTAGGTTCTGGTCCGATAGAAACACGTGCGGCACCCTCCCTTGCAAGAGAGAACTTACAGGGGACCATTATCATCAATGATCATCAATGGCATACAATTTTCTTGTGATTAGTCTCATTAGTATGTAGACGACGTTAATGTCTATTTGGCGGATCTTTTGGAAATTCTTCTTCGCAAATGATGTTCGTTCTGGGCTTTCCAATAATGCTTGTAAATTCGTTGGCCTAATAGTACCAAAAATCTTCAATAGGAGCATTTGGACACTTCGTTATCTTTGAGTACAAAATTATTTTCTTTTGTTATTCCGGCATAATGACATCATTCTCATGATAAAATTAACCAATTTAGTAAGACAGCAGGAGCCAGATGAGGAAAGTAAAAAAATCATTCACCGGTCACTGTACCCTAAGGACAATTGACATATATAGGAAGCAACCTATTTGTCAGATATGCATGAAATAGGAGGCAACAGCTTCATTCATTATCTGCTTCGAACGAGATACACTGTCTCATTGGAGATATAGACTCCTAGGACAAGAGTACCTAAGGGAGGATTACTCCAGAAAGTACCTAGTGAGAAGACTGTTGAGCCTCATAAGGGCTATTGGTCTCTTCAAATAAACGGTACAGCCAAGGGTCTCGAAGTCTCTGACTGGTTTTGCAATCCCAGCTTCAGATATAGCACACCAGAGCAAAACCTTGTCCACAAATTTTGGTTTTGGTTTATGTTGTGTTCCATTTGGGAAATTGTCAATATTTGAAGTGTAAAAACCAATGTTGCCCTTTATTTCCGAATGGGGCAAAGTGGATTTCATGTCCAGGTGAAAAGAGCTTCTATTCTGAGGAGAAGAATCCATTACCAGAAAATTGCAGCAACTATCTGGTAAACGTATGTATGTAATCATGACAAGCTGAATAACCCACTGACCATTGATGCCTAAAGTAAAAGTTGAACTTTCCAACCAATAGAAAATGACGTCTTCATATGTGGAGCTATAAATAATAGCTATTTGTATTATCCTCCCGAGGATAAAGTTTACTGTAATCATTCAAGGGAGGAAAAGGCATTTTACTCCCATGTTATACATGATTTTTCCGCAACTCTCAAATAAAAAACAAATAACTAAAAGGAAGAAGTAGGTACAGGCAGTTTTGAGCAGTGGTTAATTGAATACCACTAGAAGTGAGAGCCTCCCTAGGGAGTAATAGTACGACTTTGAAGCCAGGAAATGTATACTTTGAATAGAGTATATAGTATATAGTATATTGTGCCACAAGGGCAAAAAATGAGCTTTAACAGCAAAAGACTATTAGGGCTGCTTTGCTTCTTAAGCATCTTCTGCATGTGTGACACACAACTGTATTTTGCCTAGCGAATAAACCAAAATATATAATATAATAATATAACAGAAAACGTTGACATACACTGACGTTTAATTGAAAAATTCACGTCAAACGTCGAAGAAATCAAGTGACAGATAGTGAAAAACTTCAAAAATCGTGGCGCTATGAATTTTCCGCCCTTTGGCTCTCAAAAAATACTTTTCGTCAATTTTTTGTGTTTATATAATTGGCATATCATCTTCATATTCTCTTATTTTTCTGCAAATATTTGACAGCCCGTTATTTTGACCTTTGAAAAGTTTAACAATTTCGCGTTTTGCCATTTGTCCAGCTCAGCTGTACATATGTATAGACTTGTGTATTTCAATTTGGAAAACAGTTTGACACTTAGTAAACAAATTGGTCCAGATTTATTATGGTCAGTACCAACTAGATTGAATTTTATTTCGTAATAAAATGAAAATTTCATTCTTTCTAAGCATTTTTAACAAGTCACTAGTCAAAAAGTTTTAAAAATCGTGAGATTTTACGTGGTAACCGAACTGAAAACAGGCATATTTACTTCATGTTTACTTTTATTTCAATCTTGTGATACTCGAATAAAAAGAAATCAGGTATCTCGCGATTTTCGTGGTGGATGCCATCCCTGTACAAGTGTATTGAGTGGCTCGCGTCCTTCCATTCAACCAATGGAAATTAGCCTAGGGTAACCTGAACATTGCAAACTGCGTCTAGTACATACGTAAGGACACATACAGTACGTACGTATGCATTTGTATACCCTTTCGATTCTAGAGGGGTTGAGGTAGGTGGGGAGGTGTGGTGAGCTCTCAATTTCGATCAAGCTGAGAAATCCGAGACTCAGGTAAATATAATTAAAATATAAATTGAATAGATGAGGCTTTTACTTGATGTAGATCCATAGTAAGTTATGAAATCAAACAATTTTATTTTGTAAAATCTACATTGTAATTAAACATAAAGTGACGCGTTTCGCTAACACAGTAGCTTTATCAAACGTTAATAATACCTATCCCACGTGTTACGTACAAAATTTCATCTACAACTGTTAGTTAGTTATTATTAGTTAGTATTATTAACAGTTTATCATAAAATTTTATTAAAAAAAATATTTCAATCGAACGTATTGTTAATAATATTGACTGAAAACATAAGGTTGGTACTTTTGATCATATTTTGTGACCATAGCAACAAAGACAAACAAAGCTGTGGGAATGAAATAAATTATATTCAGATCTATTGTGATCCTCTAGAATACATTCACCAGCCTGACTCTTTTAAAAAAATCTATTAGTGTGGAGACTGAACCTTTCATATAGTGCCAATGGCTTTTCTTCGCCTAATGCAAAAATCCGCACATTTGCCAGGCTATCGCACTGACATAGAATGTGTTCTGCCGTTTCTTCTTCTAGGTGACAAAACCTGCACATATTATCGTTTGTCAATCCCATCAGCTTTAAATGCCTATTGAGCTTACAATGCCCGGTTGACAGACCCACTACAGCTTTGACAGTTTTCCTATCTTTGGCGAGTGTTCTAATATGATCTGTTTCGCTTGCCTCTGTCCTGGTGAGTTCCTCCACCATTTCCGAGATTTGTGGGCGACCCACTTCTTTGTTTCCATTCTTGTTATGGTTATTGCAACGTCGCAGAAGGGTTCCGGCCCAACGAGTGGCATTGATGAGCCTTGTTTGGCCATTTCATTCGCTTTTTCGTTGCCCTTATGACCCTCGTGCCCCGGTACCCAGGCTACCGTAACATTGCTACGCTCACCCAGTGTGTTTAGGGCCCGCGCACACCTAACCTTAAATTTGATAAACCTTAAATTTGATAAATAAAATCATCAGGATCGTATTAAGCCAAAGCCGAGAACGCTATGAAATAAATAATTACCAGCTTCTTTTTCTAACTGAAAATACTTCAGAACTTTCAAAATGCTGATGTTTTTTCGTGTATCTAGGCATATTTTTGTATTATTTAGATAAATATAACAACAAGATTAATATTCACTTCTCAAAAATAATAATTGACCGTAAGCAACAAAGTACACACCTGACAAGAACTGTCAGTGTGACAGTAGAAAAAGACGTAAGACACATTGCCGCTACGAAAGTTTCACCTTCATAGTATTTTAACCTCGCGATTGATAGGTTGCGCTGGCGCGTAATCTAAACATCAACCAATCAAATTTTTGTAAGTCAAAGATTAGGGTTAACGTTTATAAAACATTCAAACGGTTCATTATTGTGATATTTTTGATTAGGATCAATCACAGACCTGCCTTTTTTCCATTTCTTCCTACGTATAGAAGGAAATTAACAATCGATGACGCACACCAAGAAGAGTATTATTTCAACTATATCTGCATTCTTTCAGATATTACTTCAGCAAACTTACCTTTGACCACAATTACTATGTCGTCGGCGTATCCTAGACAATAAAAATCTTCCTTGGACAACTCTTTGAGGAGATCGTCTACTAAGGTTGCCCAAAGTAGTGGTGAGAGAACTCCTCCCTGTGGGCATCCTCCACCTCCTATTGCTTTGATGGTAGCTTGACCCAGAGTGGATATTACTATCCTGTTTTCCAGGGTGGCCTTTATCCATCTGCATATCACAGCAGGTTTAAAGGTACTGTACTCTTGAGTGAAACTAATATTTTTTGACAAACCTCGTATACGACTAAAAAATTTGATTACTGTATTCTAGGTTTTAGATAATGCAGAGCTTTTTATGAAGAATAACTTCTTCCTAAAAGTAAAAGTAAAAGTTTTCCATATGATTCCACATTAGGGGAACATATTGTATAAAACGTTAGTTTGTCCATGTAGACTGAATAAATAAAAGAATTTTTTTTTTCATCTTAAGATTTCGCTTTTTCTAATATTTCACAAATATCTTCCGGTTCAACTATCACTTACTCGTTTTTCTTAAACCTAATTAAGTATATAATATATTCACTTAATAAGTCTCCTTAATTCAGCAAATTACCAACCCTAAATCGGATCTTATTTCAAAAGGTCGAGATGAATATCTCGCGCGAGGGGTTGGCCTATTGCCTCTTTCTATAAACCTGTTTACTGGACACACTCATCATAATAAATTGAGCACTTCCGGGTCGACAGGCAAACACTAATTAGAACCATATTGTATGCATATTGGCCTTATACCCGCAACCATTATATAAAGGTAATAAAGCTATTATAAGAGTGCGTACCTCTTTGGAGCTCGATGGACGCCTTCTTTCTTTTTTTTTATTTATTGCTTTCCACGAGCTCAATTTGTGTAATTATT
>CAJUYH010008472.1:0-15423 GCA_910591685.1 Galerucella tenella
GAATTGTGAACCAAGATCAAAATAATTTATCTTTTGAGATGTCCAATTCGGACATTGAAAATACTTGTCCAGATATTATCGAAGAGGCTTGAACTGTAACCGAAAATTTGTTATCTGAGGATCAAATTTCACATTCAACTGATTTTCTTATTTATTTTCATATTGTGAGTTCTTTCTGTTTCCCAAGAAATTAAAAAAAATAATGTAAATTACTGTATATCTTTCATGAATAAATGTGGTTGTAGAAAAAATATTATGTACAACTTGTGCGCAAATCACTTTTCTCACTCGCTGGATTTGCGACACTCGCCTTACGGCTCGTGCAACAAACTTCTGCGCTCGTGGTAAAAGTGACGCTTTGCTCTCTAGTTGTACAAACTACTATTCTAGTTTAGTTTTCAAAAAAAGCCCAGAAGTGAACTTGGTGCGGATGAAGCTATTGATATGATTGAGGAAGTTGAAGACGTGTACGACCAAGTGTTACCTCTGAGTACATTATGTGTTTTGAATGCAAGAGAAGTACACAAATCACATAAATTTCTTCCTGGTTCAATAAACTCTTTCCATTCAGAGAGGGACTCATTGTATGTATTTTGGGATGAGAAGAATCTCAGAAACTAGTAGCTCCTTCAGTCCTATTTCCCGAAGGAATTTTAGGATATCTGCAGGCTTCAACTTAGGTAAATGTTCCTCTCCTATCCAGTAATCTCCCAGGTTCTGTGCTCTAGGATTCTGAAGTGCTGTGCAGCTGGAAATTATGTGGATGGAGGTTTCTTCTTCCATGCCACAAAATCTGCATTCCTCTTCCACTATTTTGAGCTTTTCCAGGTGCCCATTCAGGCGACAATGTCCCGTTAAGATCCCTGTTGTAGTCACTCAGAAGAGTCTTCGATTGTATAAGTCCTACTAGATCTTTCCAATGGTCAGATCTTCTCTTTTTCTCGGCTCTACCTATTTCTTCCAATATTACATTGCGACTGATTCCGCAAAAGGGTTCAGGCCCCCAGAAAGGTTTCATTTCCTTCTATTCCAGTGTGTATTCAGGTTTATATTTCACCGCTCTTCTATTGAATAGAAGTGACAGGAAATTTTTTGAAGGATTCTACACGCTATGCTTAATGTGAACAATAATTTTTATTAATAAAATAGACGATTCAAATACTGATTGATGTTTTCAGTTTCATTAGAGCGCGTGACGACAATTCATACAACCTGAGTATAAACTTTCAACAATCGAAGTGATAGAAAGCAATAGCGTTTGGAAATTTTAGGATAAAATTCATTTTCAAACTCGGATAAATCTATTTATGACAATGAAAACACTGAACGAAAACTTCAAACTTTCGAAATTTCAGTCTCAATGGTTCAACCCTTCTTCAAGAAACTAAATAAATTATATGAGTTAGACACGGCATAAAGTTTCATCCGCAACGATTATTCCTTGTCCAAATGAAATAGGATTTGTATAACCGGTAATTGATTATGTACTTGTGAAGGTAAATAGTTGAGAATTCCACAATTTCACAAATAATATTTGATACATTATTTATACCAGCTCACAAAAATACAGCATTAAGTATCTTCCTTTCTCTCTATCCTGTTCTCCTTTCTCTTCTCAACTCATTTCATTATCTTTTCTCTCTATTCCCACCTTTCTCCCCACTTCCATTTTTTCCTTCCAATATTTCCTTCTTCCCTTCTTACTCTCATTATTTTTTCTCTCCTCATTTTCTTATGGGTATCCAGGACCAGGCAAAAAATGTTATTTTTTTCTGTTCTCACTAATTTTATGAGCAGCTGTTCATATAAAAAATAATTAATTTGGAGCTGAAAAGGTCTCTTCGGAAGGCTATATCACTTTCTCACTTTTTTCAACACCCTAATACCCACATTAAAACTATTATCTAATATATCGTTATTTACACCAATTCGCTACAGACTTCGCAACTAATTAACGGTTTATTTCAAACCTAACGCCTTCTGATATTCATCACCACAATAATTATTATATTCAATATTTTAATCTTTTTGTTAAATGCCCAAGGCTATAATGACTATATACATAACCATTTTCGTTTAATGTAAGAATGGAAATTATTCAAAACGGATATTTATTGAAAAAAAAATATTTAAATTATTTATTTATTTTGTATTCTTAAACAAGGACAAAAAATTTAGTAATCTATGATTGTTGAGGTCACGGCGAGACCTTCAATGAGGACCATCTTTTTTTCGAAGAATGATTAAAAGTTGATATTAAATCAAGAAATTTCTTTTGCCACAGATATGATCTACTATGAATGGACCTTAATAAAAATTTGATAATAAAATTTTGCAGTCTTGAACTTCAAAATAATTTTTGATTGTCTAGTTGTCAAATTTTTTCGGTTGTGTCAGTTAGGGATGAAATTTAATTTCTACTTATTTTTTCTAGACAACGGTATCTGGAACGCTACCGAAACGTTGAAATAAAGAATTTAAAAATATTGTGGTTTAATTTCCCAAGAAATTAAAAAAAGAATGAATAATATACCACAAGGAACATACAGAAGATAATAATGTAGAAGTATATAAGGACGTTACTGATCATAATTAGGCCCTCCTCAGTTATGTGTATTTCTATAGTCAACTGTTTGGATTATTAGTTAATGCATGCCTTGCTCAGTCACTCAGTCACTCAAAGGTTTGATTCTAACCACTTTTTGGAAATATATTGAATCCTAGAACCACGTTGATAAACATATTTTACACCTTGTGATAATGGAAGAAGCAAGGATGGGACTTTTTAGGCAACAAAGCAACCTAAGCAACAAAATAGTTAGATCAGGACACATATCCATCAAGGACATCATAAGTGAAGCCATTTTAGATATGAAAACTGACTATGTAGCCACTAAACTTTTCTCCAGTCGCAAATATGAGGTAGAAATACCTCACAGAAAGGACTGGCAAGACCCAAGCAAACTAAAGTTTCCCCGAGAAGAGACCTGGTACACAGACGGGTCACAGACTGGGAAAGAGACAGGAGCAGATGTGTTTAGTAGACTGAGAAACACAAGATGCTCATTCTTACTAGGAGAACATATCTCCGTCAGGCAAATATTTAGAATGTATCAGAATTAACAAACATAGAACTGACACTCAGGATATACATACTAACTAACAGCCAGGCAGCCCTTGCAGCTTTAAACAGCCGCAAGGTAACAGACTGGTAAAAGAATGCCAGAAAGAACTAAATGAACAAGCAGACCACATTAAAGTGAAATTAGTGTGGGTGCCAGGACATAACGGTATTTCTGGAAATGAACAAGCTGATGAACTCGCGAGAAGAGGTTCAGCAACGGGAACCTCAGCTGCAGACTTTGTGGCATGGAGACCGAGAGCGTAATCCATATCTTATCGGACTATGAGGCATTGGACTCGAGGAGACAAACAATCTTCGGAGCAGCCAATGTGCCACCTGAAGTATATGGCTCACATCTAATGGACCTATATCGGGGATTACTGGTTGGATGGACTATATGTGGGAGTAGAGAACAATAAGCCAATAGGCTGCAGTGCCTCCGGCGTCAGAACGGCTTCCAAAACACACAAAAAAACACATTTTTAATTTAAGCAACAAAAGATTCCATCCAAGTTGGGATGAAACCGAATGGATATAAATAATACCGATTGATGATACCGGAACACACATATTCAATATTTTCAAAGACCAAAAGTTAATTCTTTATTTATGTACTTTAACTGTATATATTATCATGAACAATTTATGTTTTTTTATGGCTATACATACAGTTGATTAGTCACTATTAATGTATTGGCGACAAAGTTGAAGGACATTCTATCTTTTTGTATAGGTATATCAGTATTTTAATAAATAAAGATAAGTGAATGAATTTGGATATTATTGTGTTTCAACAAATTTTGATCCACCTGTTTTCAAAGTTCAAAGAGGGTGGTGCAGGCGTACAGGACAGGTCCAGACAACATACCTGCAGACACCTGGAAATTAGTAGCAAAACTCAAGCCACAAGTACTAACAAAGGTTATGAATAGAGAAATGAAAAAGCAATTATTCCCAAGCTTCCTGAAGAAATTGTTCTCATTCCTAAGCCAGGCAAACCGGAGGGTGAAAATGGATCATATAGGCCCATCTGCCTTATTGATTACCTTGCCAAACATTACAAGAATTTCATAAAAACAAGACCTGTGAACCATCTTGAAGAGAACAATAAGATTCATGACTTCCAATTTGGTTTTCGAACAGGCAAATCTACAATCGACGCAGTAAAATGGATCAAGACCATTGCTGAAAGCTCTTCCAAAAAATGGGTGGCTTTAGTATCCTTGGACATAAAGAATGCTTTCAACAGCACTAACTGGAATATAATAACAAAAAAGTTGGCCGATATGAACACGCCGAACTACCTCATAAATGTAATTATGTCATACCTACACGAGCGGAAATTAATAATAAACAAAAATTATGAAATGGATCTTACGACAAGAGTTCCGCAAGGCTCTGTGCTTGGGCCAACATTATGCACCGTCGTTTATAATGACGTTCTAGAAATCAAACATGATGGTAATGTCAGGTCAATTGCTTTTGCTGACGACCTGATTCTAATAGCAGAAGAAAACAAGCCTACCTTACTGAACATAACAATTAATGGAGCGCTCGAGAAAGTACAGAAGTGGATGATTCACAATAAATTGACACTTGCTGCTGAGAAAACAAAGGCCATCATAGTCAAAGGTCCCCGCGATAGGTCAACTGTAAAATTCACTATAAATGATATAGAAATCACTCCTAACAACACCATAAAATACTTGGGCATTCACCTGGATAATAGACTAAGGTTTACCAAACACGTGGATGAAATGGTAAAAAAAGCGAACACAAGAGTACATAATATCTCGAGGATACTCACAAATTTTGGAGGCCCAAGCTTCCAGAAGAGAAAAGTGCTGCTAAAAGTAGCCCACTCTACTCTACTCTACGGTGCTCCAGTGTGGATAGATGTATTAAAATATGCCAAGTACCAACAGAAGTATGCTAGCGTACAGCGAAAGATGCTGATCCGGGTGGCAAGAGGTTACAGGACAGTACCAACGGACTTGTTACCTGTAATAACGGGAGTGATTCCAATCCCTTTAATGGCTTAAGAGAGAAGTCAACATTTTGATCTGAAAGTAGAAAGTGACCCAGTACGGAAGGCGGAAATAAGAGAAATTATTGTAATGGAATGGCAAACGGAATGACAGAAAAAGAAACCAACGGGCAAATGAACCAGAAGACTTTTTCCAAATGTCGAGTCCTGGATGCACTTGAGTACAAGATAGTCAATTATCATACCACCTAATTTTACACAGGACATGGAGCATTTGCAGCATATAGACAAAAAATAAAGAAGCAAATGGATGCATCTACTGTTGTGAGAGAGATGATACTATGTTTGGATGCATCAGATTCAAGAAGGAGAGGAGTGAGATCAACCTGAAAATAGGTAGAGTACTAACACCAGATATTATAATGGGAGAAATAATTAAGTGCAGCATTAAAGGACAGTTGATATCAAATCATGTAGAAAAAATAATGAAAACAAAAAATGAAGAGGAGTTGATATGGCAAGCTAGTTTGTAGAGACATAACAATATCCAGCTAATGAAGGCAACAACCACCACCTTCCTGATGTGACGTGATGGCTAGAGCCAGACAGAAACGAACAGATAGGAAGTACAGGAATCGATGGATGAGGAAATGGAGGGAAGGTGGGATGAGTATGAGCGATTGGGAGCATGAGACATTGGGAAATTCGAGTAGGTGAACTACTTCTTGACGCAGGTATTCACAGGAGAAGGGGCGAGAGAGGGTTACTTCCACAAGATTGGGAAAAGAGAAACTGAAGTGTGCAAGAGATGTGAAGTGAAGGATGATGTTGGAAGAACGAGGAAGTTTTGAAGAAGTTGGAAAATGAATTTGGAGAGGCGGTGTATTCGGGAAATATGGTGGAGATTATGTTGAGGGGCGAAGAGAAATGGATGGAGATAAGTGGCGTAGTAGAGAGTATGATTAGGGAATGAGAAGGACTCGTCAAGGCATGTGAGAGGTAGGAGTGATGGAAGGTAGAAGATGACGGAGAGTGTGTTAGGGACCGCCGCCCGTCTAGAAGTATGCCAGGGTTAGTGATTCCAAGGCGGGATGAGTTCAACAAGGTCTGGGTACTGGTTAAGAATCCATTCGAACATAAGTTTCTAATCTCAGCCCAAAAAAAATCTGTCTTCAAAGTTGGGGTGAAAGATCCATAATTTAGCGATATACACACAACTTATTATACATTTTATATAGAACCTTTTTTTGTATTTAAATAATTAATTGATTAATATTCAACGACTTGTACCATACACATGAAAGCAAACGTGAATGTTTTCAACTATAATATCACACATTTTATACTGGTTACTAAAACGTTTAATTGAAAACTAATTAATGTTTGTGGTGTGAATTTAGTAATTTCCCCACAATTGATTGTAAACATTAACTGCTGTATTATTCATTGAAAAAAATGTACTAACAAGGTTTAATTAATATGAAACAAGGGTGTAATTTTAGTGATAAACTGGCAACAGGTTGAGACAGTGAAAATCAAATGCAGTGCAGGTGAGAATTTGTACAAGAACCATTATTTCCGATTTAAAATAAAAGCTTCTACTTAACTATGCTTAATATATGCAAAAATTATAAACTCGCTCAACAGTAAGTGGCAAATAGAACAAAAATAACAAATTTAAACCAAAATCATCTCTCTCCCTTTTCGAGTACCACATTATGCAAAATATCGAAGAAATGTTTCCGCTGATTTTTTCCAATATTCGTCCACTACTTCAAAGTGTGAAAGTGTGTCTTATCTTAAAATCTCCAATAATATGACCTTCACGTTTTTTTGACTTAACGCGTGTATTTGCGAACGTTGGGCAAACTCACTTTTTACTGAGGTATTTTTGGATACATGGAAATCCACTGATTCTGCCAAGTAGAATATAAAAACTTCCCCGAAGTCCTTAAAAAGAATTATTTCAACTTTTCATAATAATTTTGACGCGCAAAATTAATTTTGTTAAATAAATTGATGAAAATAAACTAAATACGTCGATGTCAAGATAATGGTATCATACTATTATTGAAACAAGCTTTACTCAAATATGACAGTTGTTACAGGAAACTGTTATTAACCAAATAACTGAATACATATTAAATTTGATACTGTTGCTAATTCTTATGTTCCTTAATAGCCTCCTAACAGCCTACATTAACCCCCAGCGTTGTCTTCCTATTCAGAGCCACTAGGGAGACGTCCATCTTCCTGGGAAGGACAGGATGGACATGACCTAGGAGGACAACTCTTCGAGAGGATGTACAATGGGTCTCATGTGTCCTAAGTGCTGTGAGCCTACACCCACCCTCCCTACTCTACAGATACAGATCCAGCTAACAATTGAATGTATTATGACAATCTGGGCAAGTTGATGACAGCTAAAACATTTTTGGAGAACAAGGTTGATGTTTAAACATGTTTTTTATTGTTTAATACCACAAATAATCGTAAGGTAATCCAATTATACCTATTTCAAGCATGAATGGTCTTTATTGTAGTGATAATTATTGTAAAAAGGATTACCGGATATTCAGTTTATCTTGTTTACTACTAAAAATAGTATTCTTACATCTTTGAAACCTTGAAATGCTAATATAAAAGATGTGCAATACTATACTATTATTATGAGTGGCTATGAATGAATATGTGATTATTCTACCTACTTGATTCACTCACGTGCTTAATTATTACTAAACAAGGAATATCTTGGAAGTAATAATAATGGTGAGAAATTGTTTTTCAAATCTTGCACGATATAATATACAGATGGCGAAAAGTCTATTCGAGCCATACGATTTACAAAAGTACGACAAGGAGAATATGAGCAAACCTACTTGAAAGAGAGATAAGAATAATTATTCACAGTCAGTCAGTTTAAAATGCTTGGTACTTTCTAAGGAATAATTATCTTATTTTGCATTTAACTTTTAATACGGGATAACGCCGTATTTAATGGGAGAAATTCGAGATTGGTGATATTATTGACTTTTGAAAAATAAGTGAGATCAACACAGATGAGAATAAAATAATATAGTTCAAGGAAATGAATGGACGAATAACGTTATATTTGGCCACCATCATTGGAATATTTGAATATCTACCGGACGGCGAGTAGCCAGTCCTTTTTCCTTACCAGCATGTGATTCTCGTCGAGAACCTGTAGCAACGATCATCGCTGAAAGGCAAATTTTTACATTTAATTTGCGACGGATAATCTCCGTTGGTGGGGATCAGTATACACTGATATTGGTCAAATATTTCAATTCTTCTCTCCTATTAAGAACACACTACCAATATGTGAATTCTTTCTCGAATTGGAGCATGTGTACAGGAAAGGGATACGCAACGTATGTCCATTGCTCATCGCATGGTTCAATTTAATAGCCAGTAGTAAAAATATACGTTTTTTCTCCTGTGAACCATAAACCGATAAGGTTAATTTTAATCTCTTGTGAGAGGTTTACCTCAAACTCTTTTTTTCAAGTGCATTCAATGTGAATAGAAACTACTTCGACCGGAATGTCACGTACAAATTGGCAGGTACAAAGTGGCAGGTACAAAGTGCATTCACATTGAATGTTTTTTTCTCCTTTTCTTTTTTTTCCCTTTTTTTTATATTGATTTAAGGATTAGACAAGGTCACATACATCATACATACATCACTGAAAGGGCCTCGGATAGAAAGTGTTTCAGTTGGTATAAAACATACGATTACTTACAATGATATGTTACAATTAACAACGTGTTTATACAATAAATTATACAAAATATATCCGATGATTGTACTAATTGCTGTAGGTTAAATGGTCTTACCAATTTAATTCTTGAAGGGTAAATATAATTATACAAAACATCTAAGAATTTTGAATTTTTTTCCTCATTTAGGTTACAGTTCCATACTATGTGTTCCAGAGATCTTTTTTCTCCACATTCACACAGAGATATATCTAACATTTTCATTTTTTGTTTATAAACAGGTGTTAAACAATGATTAAATCAAATTCTGCAAATTGTTGATATAGCTTTTTTATGGAAATTTGTTCTCTTGAACCAAGGTTCGTGTTGTACAGTTGGTTGAATAGTTTTATAGTAAAGACCTTTCTGGGATGTATTAAATAATTGTTGACATTTCTGCATTACACTTTTCTTGATCAGTGGATAAAGATCTTCAACTGGACATTTATATCCCCCATTATACATAATATATATTCTCTATAATTTTTTGCGGCTTCATCGACTATTTCATTATAGTTTATTCCACAATGTGCCACAATTTCTCTCTCTATAGGAGAGAAGAATTGAAATATTTGACCAATATCAGTGTATACTGATCCTCACCAACGGAGATTATCCGTCGCACATTAAATGTAAAAATTCGCCTTTCAGCGATGATCGATGCTGAAGACGAGAATCACATGTTGGTAAGGAAAAAGGACTGGCTACTCGCCGTCCGGTAGATATTTAAATATTCCAATGATAGTGGCCAAATAAAACGTTACATACAATCTGCAATAAATAAAATCTATACACTTCTTTCGATCTAACAATTATTGGTATTTAACATTGTTGCCAACTAAAATTGGGAATAACTCTTACAGATAAATACATTTGGCAACAGCTGACTGCGCAAAATTATTCTTCTCTTTCTTTCAAATCGCATGACACCAATAGACTTTTTTTTGCTACTTATAATTATATGGGATTTTCAGTGGTATTTAATAATATTTTTTATTGCTGTTCCCAGCCTCGCTTTGGGGTACCCCTGGTATACAAAATAACGTGATTTTTTCATAATTATTTGAGAGTTTGCCCTGCAAATTTCAGAAACTCAAACCTGAAGATAAATAAACAAAACATTGCACTTGTTTCTTTTATCCTGAAGGACAATCTCCTAAATAACACTTGTTTACACGTATCTAGAACAGTTTCTTTTAGAAAAATTCAAAGTGTATAAAATAAATTGTTCTATTTTCTTTATCAGACGAAACGTTGAAACACAGGAATAGTTTCCATCGCAGTGGATGTCCCTGTGGAATGTGAGACTGCGGAGAATTTTATAGTGTAATTTATATTCGAATTGTTTTTTTTTATGCTTTTCTGCAAAAATTACTAGCGCCGTAAAGACATGATACACTCCGGAATAATATTATCATTCGGAATAATAACATTTCCTTTTCACTATTAACTTTTTAAAACGAAAACAAGACATTTAATTTGCATATCTCTTTAAAATGTGTAGGTACAGAGACTATTCTTGAGATTATAAAATCTTCACTGAACTTTGGCGTTTTTAAAGTTCATTTTCCACGGTGTGAGTTGACGCTGCAACTCGAAAAAGTTGCATGCAGCTTGGCGTTTTTTTTTCCGTTGGGCGCGTCGGTCGCTGCGACTAGGTAACTTTTCTAGTGGATTTTGTCGCACCAATCCAAAGGTTCTATTGGCTGCTCCGCTGTAACATTGCTGTCACTGTCAATAAACAACAATACGTTACGTTTCCCCTGTGCCTGGATGAGAAGGAGAAGGGGAGAACTAGATTGATTGATATCGTAAGCGAAGCGAGCGCGCCGAATTGCGACACGTCGACCCGGCGCGCATTAATGTGGAATACAAATTATTACACTTTTTCGAGAAGGGGAAGGGAATACATGTCTTCACCTCAAATTGACTGACTTCATGGGATTTCTACTAGCAAAAGCTACTAACAAAAAAAATTTATCATAATTCAACACAAACCGCTTCCCGATAAGCATACTGACTTCCCTTACCCTTATTGGAAAATATCATATGGAAAAAAACCATTTTATATTTATGTCTATCAATATACATACATTTTTATTCCCTTCCCCTTCTCGAAAAATCGTATTCCACATGAATGCCACGTTTCGCAATTCGCGCTTTTACAATAAGAAAATAAATCCCCAAGAAAACGAAAAAAATATTACCAATTGTAAAATGTACTCCTTTATTTTGGCCAGCAGTGTATATATTCTCATAAACGTTGGAAAAAATTATTTACGAGAGCTCTCCTAATACGAAAAGCATAACAGTCCTTGTTATATGTGTAATTATCAAATATTTCAATCCACAAATGCACCATAATGTCCTCCGAACATGGCAATAAGAAAGTATTCCAAATATTCCGTCAAATTTCTCCATCGTGCGATACGAATCAAAAATGACGAAATCTCGTTACATATTGTTCAACTTTGAAATTACCCCGTTTGAAATGATCGTCGTCGATAATAACATCTATTTTTGGAATTGCAGATGAGTTTCTCTCTAAATAACGTACGTCGATTGTTAGTTAGATCATATTGATTTATGTTGAGATGCGGAACTAAAGCAGAAGTCTTCATTTCCTGCATAACGATCTGAATCATGATGAGGTCGTTATAGCTACGACGTAGACTATTCATTTGGGAGTCGGAAAAATTCTTGATTGTAATAGAAAAAGTTATTTTATATCGCTCTTTTATAGCGATGTATATTATTTAAAATACAAAATTGATTGATATTCTGTCCTCTAATCCAATAATAGATTTTATATGATACAAACTGTGAAAGACCTTGACATTTGACATTACTGACGCATCTTCTTTTATAAACACCTAGGATTTGATAAAAATCACAACTGACTGATGACTAATATCTTTTATACAGTCGTGCGTTTGAGTATAGTAAATGGAGGTGCCAATAAATTGAGATTAGAATAAGGTCAGGTATTTGTTAGGACATTTTGTGACGAAAATAGTGGGAAATAATAAGAGGCTGGGTATTAGACTATAAGCCCATAGGGAAAAAAGTGTCGCGATTTGTAACAGCGGCAAACCCATTCAGAACGATAGTTTATCATGCCATCATCGGTTCCAGCAACATCGGGTCCACAACATATTTACAGTTAAGCAAATCATAGAGAAAACACAAAATAGCAAAACAAAGACATCTTCGCCTTTATAGATTTGGAGAAAGCTTTTGATAGAGTTAGTAGAAAGAAAATATGGGACATACTAGAAGAAAGGGAAGTTGATAAAAAATTAATAGGAGTAATAAAAAGTATTTACAGAAAAAACATAAACTATATAATCAAAAATAACCGAACATCTGAAACATTTGAGACAAAACAGGGATTAAGACAAGGTGGAGCACTAAGCCCAACTTTATTCAATATTTTCATGGACCACATAATAAAGCAAACAACAACAGATACACAGGAACTTTCTGTATGTATGAAGCAACTTAGACCAATTAAGATACGTGAATGTGCATTTGCTGACGATCTAGTTATAATGGCCAATACAGAGAAAGGTCTTCAAAAAAATATAGACACATGGAATAGTACTCTAAAATTGAATGGAATGGAAATAAATGCAAATAAAAAAAATAATGATGATAGCAAAAAATCAAGAAAGGTTGAATATAACAATTAACGAAAATATAATCCAACAGGTTACCCACTTTAAATACTCAGGAACAACAATTGACAGCACTGGTAAACAAGATAGGGATATTATGGAAAGAACAGGAAAAGCCATAAAAACTTACCACATGTTGAAACCAGGATTTATTAATAAGAAGGAAATCTCGAAAAGAACCAAAATGACAGTATTCCAAACAGTTTTCAGACCGATACTTACTTATGGCAGCGAAACGTGGGTATTGGACCAAAAAATTATGAGTAGAATACAAGCTTTAGAAATGAAATACCTGAGGTATGTGAAAGGAATAACAAAACGAGATAGAATAAAGAATGTAGACATAAGAGAGGAGCTAGAAATAAAGTCCATGCTTAAGAAAGACAACTGAACTGGTGGGGACACCTACAGCGAATGGACGATACTAGACTAGTTGAAAATGTATGGGAAGCAAAGGTGATTGTTGAAAGAGATAGAGGTAGACCCAGAGAATCTTGGGTAACAACATAGCCAAAATATTGAAGGAAAGAGGAAAAACAATTACAGAAGCAAAACAATTAGCAAAAAATAGGAAAGAATGGAAAATTTTTGTTGAATCTTGAAATTTTGAGAAATCTCCCTACACCGATTATATATATAGATTATACAACATATAAATGAAGATTTGATAGTAGTACCGTATACAAAAAAAGGTTTAAAAATTTTCCTAGATTTTCCGAACGATTACTTTCGAACGGCATAGAGTCTTGACCGATCTCCTATGATTCTACTATCAAATGTAACAAACGGCGTACAGTTTCATATCACATTTTTAGGGGGTGAAAAATGAGAGTTTTTAAAAATTTTCCTAGATTTTCCTAACGATTATTTTTGAACGTCATAGAGTCTAGACCGATCTCCCATTATTCTACTATCACATGTAACAAACGGCGTACAGTTTCATCACATTTTTAGGGGGTGGAAAATGAAATACTCAGTTTTCCACTGCGCTTTTCTTCACAAGAGAAAATGTACGCCATAGTGCTGGAACCGATGGTGGCATGATAAACTATCGTTCTGAATGGGTTTGCTGCTTTTTTTCCCGTGGGCTCATAGTCTATAAGTTTTATGCAAAAATTAATGAAGGTACTGAAATGGAATGAAATTTTCACGAAAATCGTGTCGTTCAAAATTTTCTCTCAGTGACACTACCATCTCAATAAATATTTTTCTGGATCAATTTACGAAAAACTATAGTTTTTATCAGACTTTTTTCAAGGGTAACGGGCAATTGAACTTTAACAAAATCTGTTAGAACATTTAAAATAGTATAATGGGACTGTTAAAGTCAAGGTTTATATGCTGCTAGTAACAGATTTATAGAAAAAAATCACGCGAAAACGTTACTAAATCAGATTCAATTAAGTCTTTATTTGTATACTGATTATCCGTTTCATCTGATGGCACCTACAACTATTATACAATTTTTAATTATATAATTATCACGTTTGTTTTTCTGTCATTAGTTGTTGATATTTTATTAATACCTCAATTGTTTTGAATAAATGCCAGACTTTGTTTGGAATTTCTCGATAACTATCAGAACATTTTTTGTGAAATGTGACAGTTTTTGTAAACTTTTTTCCGTCTATTTTGTTAACAAGCCTAGACTCAGACTGGCGATGCTCTTGTTGAACATGACTTAAATTACATTAAATAATAATAAATAGCGGTAATGCTATCACACAATATCAAGCTTCCAACTCTTATATTATTTACCAAAGTGTGTTGAAAGTTATTGCAACTATGGCTCTCCGGTTGTAATGATATCATATTATCGCTCTCCGAAGACTAGCGTACGAAAAGAATTCGCTCCAACGCTGTCAAGGTGTTAAATAAAAGTTCACCAATATAGATGTACGCATTCATTAGCTTTTTATGTATGATAGTAAATTTAACGGAGTTTTTAAATTCAAACTAAGTACCAGGGATCTTTTTTATGGCTTTATGGCTTCTTACACATTTTTTTCCAATTAAAAAAAAATTAACATACCTCTCCCAATTACACGAGCTTTATATTAGCCTGATGATGGATATTTTTCACTGAAACTGTCCACGATTTGAAAGTTTTTATATAAAATTATTGAAATATCCCCAATTTTGCCTGTTCAACTGCATATATCTAATAATTTAGCAAAAATTTTCTAGCATGTTATTAACATTTTCTATTAACAATTTCCTGTATAAAAATTAGCAAATTAAATTTCTCTTTTCAACACTGTTTTGAAAAATGTTATCAACATAATATTTTATTTTGTTAAATAGACCGATCAGTGGAATGAATAGAACGTTATATGAAATGCGATAACTACTGTAATTTCTAAGCTTGCCTACGTTAAATAGTTATTAAAAATATATATCTAATCATTAAAAAACTTTTTTTTGGACGTCTTGTATATGGGGGCATCAGCCTGGACATTCTTTGTATGTTTAACAATGGATTCGGAAAATCCAACCCATTTCCGTGAAACGAGAAAATTTTATTCAAATTTTAGCTAATTTTCCGCACCAAATACTTTCTACATAACAAATTGGCGAGTTGTTATTCTTGTGGAATCCTCAATTATATACTTCTTGCTAAAGTGAGGTTTTTTTTTGAATTCCAATATAAATTTCCTGCCGATCGTGAGAGATTATCCTTCCGCATTAAATAAAATTATTCACTGGTACTTTCTTTTACGTTTTATATCCTTAAAATAAGATTACCGACGTGAAATATGATATAAATAATCTCAACTGAGCAACTCTTTGTTTTATATCACAAACCCGTTAATTCGGTTTTTATTTAATGCTTTTGATATTAAATCTGTATAATT
>CAJUYH010008473.1:0-15423 GCA_910591685.1 Galerucella tenella
TTTTTTTGTTAAAATAATGTGGCTTTAATATTTTCTCTGGAACAGTAGCGCTAATTCAAACAGCAAATTTCCCACCGTAAAAATTTTGTGCATACAGGTCAAAGAGCGTTATTGTAAAAAACAAAAATTGAATTTTCATGTTCCATACCCTGTATCTCTCTCTTGATATCAACATTTTATTAAAGCTTGTTGGTTTGCATAGCGATATTACAAAGTAAATATTGTACTTTATTCCTATGTACAACTACCTAAGGACCACATATAGAGGTTTGAGAGTTTAATAGCAGCCCTTTCGTTTGAAGTGCAGTGACGAAGTTATTTGTATGGCATTAAATCCTCATTTTTTGTTTGAAGTTACATTTCCGAGATTTTATAAAGTGCGCTTTTGATAATTATGAACATTTTCCGAAGGTAAAATTTTGATTTACTTTTATGTATTCTGATGTTGAGTTTTTCAATATGAAAACTTGAGATAAAAACAAAGTGTCTAGCTGAGTTTATTATTCAATAGTGATTTGATTAATAAAATTCCAAACAATTTTGCAGTGTCATTTTTGTTATACTTAATATTGTAATCTGAATAAGTAGTGAATTGACTGGATATACAGTGCTTTTAAGATAAAAGTATCCACCTTTAATAACTTTTGTAATACTGGTATTTAGAAAAAATCCAAAAACACGTCAATTTATGTTGGAAGCGGCAAGCATTATGGCTTATTTAAACTTACTGGAAAAGCCACCCCCTCACCCCTAGCAGCATCCCCTTTATTTTTTTAAATCACTTTTCATATTTTTTATGTAAAATTTGGATACTCCTCTTTGAGCTGATTTCAAAAATGTATAATAGTTGTAGGTTATAGTGGTTAGTTTATGAGATAAACAATTTTTCTTTTGAGAGCACAAATTTTACTTATTATTTACTTTCACCTTATTTGCCTGTACTAAAATGGGTTGTACAACAGTTCAAACTCTTTAATCTTTTTAACTGTGCTATTTATTCTACTTAAAAAAATCCAAACAACAAAAAACTCTACTTTTTATTAATGTTTGACATTGTCAACTAGAATTTGTAGTCACTATTGATAGTGTAATTTGATACATTATTTATTTTGTTTCTCTGAAATGGTTTACTCTTTGCAAGAAAGAATTGAAATTGTAGGTTTATACTACCAAAATAATAATTGTGCAAGAGCTGCTGCTAGAATATTTAACGAACGAACGTCTTTTCGGTGGTTGACGGGATGACTTCAGCAGGCTCCGGAATTTCTGCATTGGTTGCGTGTAGATGAGCCAAATTTCTTCGATAAGTTGTACCGTCTTTGAGTGTCACATTGTACGATCGTGGATTAAGAGCTTCGCTAATTAATCCTTCCTTCCAATTTCTCTTGCCAATTTGGACTCTTACACGATCACCTTCGCTTAAAGTTTGTGGAGATTTTGTGCATTTATCTGCATAGGTTTTTTGCTTACTTCTAGCTTGCAATAGATTTTCAGGCACGTTATAGATGACTTTAGGAGCGAGTTGTTTCTCGGAGATGGGAATTAGTGTTCTAGTAGCTCTACTCATTAGGAGTTGAGAAGGAGAACCTAGTTGTTCAGTGCGAGGAATGTTGCGAAAGTTTAATAATGCAAGTTGTACATCAGAGTTGTCAAGTTCACATTTCCTCAAAATCGAAATAGCAATCGCAACGCTTTTCTCTGCCAAGCCATTTGCACGGGGAAATTTTGGACTTGAAGTCGAATGAATAAATCCCCAGTTTCTTCTAAAGTTTTTGAACTCGCGTGAACTAAATTGAGGTCCATTATCCGATTCCAATTCTTCTGGAATACCATGCACTGCAAACCAGTTTTTTAAATGTTTAATGACTTCACCGGAGGTTTGGTCATGTAGCATTTTGAAATCGAAAAAACCGGAATAACTGTCAGTAATAATAACATATTCGTTATTGGAAAATGAGAATAGGTCACTCGCGACTATTTGCCACGGTAGTTTCGGAATTTGCTTCGTAATTATTGGTTGTTTCGGGTTACTGCGTTGAGCTCGTTGACAAATTCCACACCGGTCTACGAAGTTGACAATGTCTTTGTGCATTCCTTGCCAATACAACAATTGCCTGGCGCGTTTCAAGCTACTTTGAATTCCAAAGTGGCCAGTGTGTATTTGCTTCAACATTTCTTGAATTTTTGACTTTGGTACAATAACCCTGTCATTTTTCATGATCAATCCATTGTAAACTGAAAGTTCTTCTTTAAAATTGAAGTAGTGACGAATATTTCTAGGTAGCTCTTTGATGTTTCCGGGCCAACCATGCATAATAAATTTTTTCAGAGTTTGTAGCTCTCCGTCTTCTTCAGTAGCTCGAATAGTTTCAGTTTGTGCTGCCTCTGACATGGCTAACGCTATTACTAGCTCAGTCTCATCATTTTCATTATCAAGCGTTTCTTGTGAATTATCACAGTCTCGACTTAAAGCATCCGCTATTGGAATATCACAGCCTTTTATGTATTTGACTTCTGGAGCATATTGTGTAACTTCCAGCAGAATATTTTGTAGTCTAGGGGGAGCGGTTGGTATTGGCTTCTTGAATATCGTCTCCAACGGTTTATGATCTGTTTCGATGTATAACTTCTTGCCATAAACATATTCGTGGAATTTTTGACATCCAAATTTGATAGCGAGTGCTTCTTTTTCGATTTGTGGGTAGTTTTGTTGTGCAGATGTCAGCGCTCTTGAAGCATAAGCTACGGGCTGATTTTCTTGCATCAAAACTGCACCTAAACAAGTGGAACTTCCATCAACTGACAAAGTAACATCTTTGTTCAGATCATAAAATTTCAAAACAGGCGGTGTTGTTAACAACTTCTTGATTTTCTTCACTGCAGATTCTTGTTCAGAGCCCCAATACCAATCAACGTCTTTTTTCAGCAATTCTCTTAACGGCTGTGTTATTTCAGAGAGGTTTGGTATAAATTTAATCAAGTATGTTACCATACCCAATAATCTTTGGAGCTGCTTCTTATTTTCTGGAGTTTTCATTGATTTGATTGCGGCTGTTTTTTCAGGATCAATTTTGAGACCATTTTCTGTTATTACGTGTCCCAAAAAATTTACCTGATTCACCTCGAATTTACACTTTTCTGGATTTAATTTCAGTCCAGCATTTCTTATGGTCTTTAATACTTTCTCTTGAATACTAATCAGTTCTTCTTTGGTATTTGCATAAATTAAAACATCGTCCATTGAGCATTCAACTTTAGGTAAATCTTGTAGGAGATCAGTCATAACTTTCTGAAAGACTTCTGGCGCTGAAGCTAGTCCAAAAGGAAGTCTCTTGCAGCAATACCTGCCCCATGGTGTAGCAAACGTTAGGTATTTTTCAGTGCGTTTTGTAACTCTTATTTGCCAGAACCCTCTTTTACAATCCAGCAATGTGAAATATTTCGCACCGTTTAGTTTAGCTGCGATCTCTTCAAGTGTTTTTAGTGGGAATCTTCTCCGTAATATGTTTTTGTTGACGTCGGTTGGATTTTGTTTTTCTTTTTGACGATTACCATTGGACTGACGACTGGTGTTGGCTCACTTATTGGCGCGATAACACCCATTTTAACCATAGTATCCAATTCTTTCTTCACATTATCATGAAGTGCATGTGGAATTTTTCTTGGTGCTCTAATATTAAAAGTAGGATTCTCGATTAAATCAATGTCATACTCATAATTTTTCAGGCAACCAAGACCCTTAAACAGATTATGATTAGATTCAGTTGTAATGTTTTGAATACGTTGGATTAAACCTAGCTTTGTTGCTGTTTTTCTTCCTAAGATTGATGGAACGTTTCTCTCAACAATCTTGAAATTAATAGCTGATGTCTGGTCTTTAATCTTACATTGTAGAGTAACTTCTCCCATAACATCAAGTTTATTTTCACCAAATCCGACGAGTCTTCTTACTTTAGAAGTTTTTATTATATTCCATGAAAGAACGTTACAGTCAGCACAAGAATCTAAGTAGATAGAGAATTTTCTGCCTTTGACTTCAACAATTTTAGTCCATCCTTCTTCTTCAGCTTCTGTATTCACTGAATGGATGAAGAGTTCATGTTCTTCGTCGCTGCTTGATTCGTCTTGAATAACGTGTACATTTTTCTGTTTGTTCTTGACGTTAGATTTTGACCAGCACTGTGATGGAAAATGTCCTTGTTTATTGCATCGTTCACACGTATTTTTGAATGCAGAGCAACTTTTACGCTTATGCTTCGTGCCGCACCTTTTACAGTTGAATTCTTCCGTGTCTTTGCATCGATCAGTTTTGACTTTAGTTGCTTTACTTTCAGTCTTCACTTTATGCACCTCAGCTTCATCTTGCATCTTTATTTCAGCCAGCTGCTTTGTAGCTTGTTCACTAGCTCTGCATATGGTCAAGCATCTGTTCAAAGTTAGATTTTCTTCAGCTAATAATCTTTCTCTTACCTTTTCAGAACGAATCCCTATGATCAGCTTGTCCATCACGAGACTATCGTGAAGTGTATCAAAGTCACAAGTCTTCGCGAGATTTTTTATTTTCGTCAGAAATTCATCAAACGTTTCACCTTGCTCTTGACTGGCTTTATTAAATTTGTATCGCTCAAAACATAAATTCGTTTTTGGGATTAAATGAGAGCTAAATTTTTTTTTCAAGGTCGTAATATTCTTGCTTTGCTCCACCGTTAGATTGAAGCTATTATAGACTGGAACAGCATCTGGGCCAATTACTGCCATGAATGTCGCTGCCTGGATCGCCGCTGCTTTTTTTTCTAACTGGGTTGCGATTGAATACCACTCGAATTGTTGGAGCCATTGTTTCCATGCTGTGGACAAGTTCTCGGCACTGAAGTTAAACGCTTTAGGGGGCCTTATTCCCGATACGCTTTCTTCTGACATCTTATTAAACTTGAAGCCACGATTTTACCTGACACCATGTAACGTTGTTATTATGTGTAACGTTAGTATTTATTAATAAAAACTACGGATCATTTTTTGGCTTGTAGTTTTATTAAAACTCATATTGTAACTACTGACATTAATCTGATTGATGCATTGACAGTTCAGCTCATCAAGTGGTAGTAACCGTACCCATATATAAATAACTATAAATATTTATGTTACAGTTGTCAACAATAAGTAGAGCGATCGGTGTTTCATCTTCTACAGTTTTCCGAGTTCTACATAAATTCAAGTACCACCCATACAAAGTTAAGTTGGTGCACGAGTTGAATGAAGATGATTTTGATCGTCGTCTAGAGTTTTGCGAATAATGACGCAAATTATCAATAACAATCCACAATTGTTAAACAATATTTGCTTTTCTGATTAATGCTCATTTTCATTAAATGGCTTAGTAAGTAGGCATAATTGTAGATATTGGGCTGAAAGTGATCCACATATTATGCGTGAATTCCATACACAACATCCCCAAAAGTTAAACGTTTGGTGTGGTATCCTAGGTGACCACATTGTCGGACCTTTCTTCATCAACGGAAATTTAAATGGTGAATCATATCTTGAGTTACTCAGGGAAGGGGTTGACCCACGTATTACAACAATAATAGAAAATGATGATAACCTTTCCGAAGATTTACTGGTATTTCAACAAGACGGAGCTCCCCCACACTATGCTATGCCTGTCCGACAATTTTTAAACGAAACATTCCCCGCTGGTTGGATAGGTAGAAGGGGGCAGATGATGGAGTGGCCACCTAGGTCACCGGATTTAACACCCCTAGACTTCTTTTTATGGGGGTATTTGAAAACAAAAGTTTATGCTACCCAACCAGAATCTCTGGATGATTTACGAGAGAGGATAGAAAATGAATGTCGACAATTAAATCCAGCCGTATTAAGCAATGTCAGAGAGGCATTTCAGAATAGATTATACCATTGTATGGAAGTGAATGGTACTCATTTTGAACACTTATTGTAACTTCATAATAAATAGCACAGTTGAAAAGATTAAAGATTTTGAACTGTTGTACAACCCATTTTAGTACAGGCAAATAAGGTGAAAGTAAAAAATAAGTAAAATTTGTGCTCTTAAAAGAAAAATTGTTTATCTCATAAACTAACCACTTCAACCTACAAGTATTATACATTTTTGAAATCATCTCAAAGAGGAGTATCCAAATTTTACATTAAAAAATGAAAAGGAATTTAAAAAAATAAAGGGGATGCTGCTAGGGGTGAGGGGGTGGCTTTTCCAGTAAGTTTAAATAAGCCATAATGCTTGCCCCTTCCAACATAAATTGACGTGTTTTTGGATTTTTTCTAAATACCAGTATTACAAAAGTTATTAAAGGTGGATACTTTTATCTGAAAAGCACTTATACTCTCCATTCATTTCCGATATACAATTTTTAATTCTGCTTGTCTATTTGCTTGATAATCTGCTTATCGCTTTTGAGGGCCGGAACCCTTTTGCAGTATTAGCTCAAATGTGATATTGAGGAAGGTAAGCAAAGCCGAAAAAAGAGGATATCTGACTATCGGAAATATCTAGTAAGGTTTCAACAATCGAAGATTCTGCTGGGTGACTACAACAACTACAAGTTATCAATTTATATCTATTATCCAGCTTTGGGGCTGTGCTAGCAGTTCCAATATCAAATGCATCCCAACAGTTCAGAACAAATTGTTACGAAAAATGTGCTAGTATGCTAGTTACTCTGATAATCACAGATATTTTTGAATACCAACCGTCAAGAAAGAGATTAAAAAAATAGTCAGCAAGCATGAAGCCAGGCTCTATCAACGTGTGAATGCAGAAGCTCTTCAGCTGTCAGCAGCTGGACGACCAACATCATGTCCGAAGATTGAGAACAATCAAGCCAATTGATCTTGCGAAGTGTGTTTTCCGTAAATGAGAGTAAAGTGCATAAGTGTAGTGTATACTATAGACTCGAAGAATCTGGAAGATATCATTTGATTGATTTCAGAAGATAAGTTTAGTTTTAAGAATAGCTGGATGCAAATTAATTCCAAATAAGTTTCAATTATGGAAAAATACTCCAATGGGTATCTTTTGATAAAAAAAGCTATTAGCTAATTGATTAATACGATATGCAAGCGAGTCAAACATTTCATGGGAAATTTAATTCGATGTTGAACTTACTAAGGAATCTATATATTTTAAATGAGTAGAATCGCAAAGTGAACAAAAAACGTAATTTGTTGAATTTCTGGAAGAGTACAAGCTTATCGTCTGTAGAATTCCATAGGCTTAACGGAATAATTCACTTCATTTTATTATCCAGCTCCGAATGTTGCCGCAAAAAATGGGGTGAAACCTGACTAGGTAGCAGGATTGGCACAATGGGCCCGCCAGTGGCCTCAGTGTCGGAACCTTGGCTTGAGTTGTCCAGGACAAGGCTCGCCTGCACATTTAGTAGTAGTAGTAGTACTCCAAAGCAGGTACACAGTAAGACCTTAATAGGTGACATTTATGTGTTAAACGGACTGAAGAACTACTACTACTACTACTAAATGTGCAGGTGAGCCTTGTCCTGGACAACTCAAGCCAAGGTTCCGGTACTGAGACCCCTGCAGGCACATTGTGCCATTCCTGTTACCTAGACATCCATGAAGCCTAGCCCTTCAATAAAGGCCACAACCTTTTTCAGTGGATGTCTGCTTGGGTCTCCAGGGGCCATAACAGGGACTCCGAAGATTCGCCTGCGTAGTACAGCCCAGAGTGGACACTCTAAGAGAACATGGACTGACGTTTCGTCAGTCATGCCGCAACCCCTAGATTGGGAACTTTTCTCTACTCCTAAGTTGTGGAGGTGTTTCCTCATACAGCAGTGCCCTGTTAGGAGTCCTGCTATCTTCCTTAGCCTACTTATTGGTAGTTCAGTAGCTGCTCTGGCGTGTCCATCAGTCCATCCCTTCAGTAGAAGTTTGGATTGTCTAGGACCCTGCAGAGCATTTCAATGAGCGAGGTGCTGATTCCTCAGTGACTTCTTTGTCTCCTTGCGTATTTTTTGTTGTGTTAGGCCAGGGTCGGGCCCGGGCCGCAGAAAGGAGCTGCCGCCCCTTCCGCAGCCAGTGCATCCGCCATCTCGTTGCCCTCTCACCCGCTCACGTCCAGGACTTCAGCCCGAATCCTATTTCGGAATGTTGGCTTCGGCCCTTGGTTGAGTAGTTGCAAGTCAGTGGTACCTAGATAGTCAAGCAAAGCCTCTCACCTGCTATTGACGCCTGTGCTGCCCCACATAGTGTGGTGCGCATTGGCATCGCAGCTAATAAGAAAAGGCAGTTTCCTGACCATGCAGTATTCCACCGCCTTGCGGAACTCCTCAGTAGGTGGTAGTGCAGCGGCACGGCAATGCTGCAAGTTAATCTGGGTAAATTTTAAGGCCCCTTCAACAGACATTGAATATCTTAGAGGTACCTCCTTACCCAATAATAATTTACTCCGGAGTCTCCGTAGTTCCCGGGAAGATAATTCTAACCTTCCCGAGCCCCAATACAATGTTCTGCCTCAAAGAGGCAGCATCCCATCGGGAGGCCCGAATCACCCACCCTTCAGTCCTCAGGGTCGGATTACCAGCTGTACTGTATGAAGAGCTACTGAATATCATTGTAAATAAGCTGAGAATTATCGGTTATCTAAGGTTATTTAAGTCGTGTCCCGTTGAAAGTTCTGTATAGATCTGGCTGTGGCATGGAAACCGGAACCGTAACCCATAGCTTGTCTTGACTGTGAGTCATTGAACTTCAGGAGGGGCTAATATGCCGCCTTGAAAGTACGGGGGTGGCAAGGTGGGTGGAATGAATGAATTCAGGAAAATATTTTTTTCTTCACTGTTCCAGAATTTTTAAATGAGACAGATATGTCAGTTCTCTCCCTGTGGTAATGATTAGGCGTGCAGCAGGTGTGATGAAAAGGTTTACTGAGTACTTGGAGGTTTGAGGACGAAATTTTAAGAACTTCTTATGAAGTCTTGTAATTTATGTAAGTGAAAATACCTTTGAAAACAATATAGTAAGCAATAATACGTCAAAAATTATTATTGAAAACAGGTTCCACTTTCTCAACTTCTGCTTGGAAACAACCAAATAGTGCTTAGCTGTTTTATATTGTCATCACTGCGTGACAGCTGGGTCAAAGTCGATCTGGATATATTGTAGCAACTAAAACACATTCACCATGTATCAAAAGTACATTAAGATAATCTCAATTGTTCGATACCAAACAAGCCATCTCTATCACTGAACGATGCAAATGATTTCATATAATGACAATGAATACTATTCAGTTATAACAATTGAATACATATTCGGCTGAAATAAAAGAATCATTAATATGGCCCACGCCTCGGCAATAAAAGGGCTGGAATAATTAGTGGTTCTCTACTTCGCTACCCAATTCACCGATTCAAACCACATTGACTTTTTGTCACCAGGAGCTTATTTCACCAAATCGTAAACTGTACCACTGATCGGTGAATATCGTAATTTGGAAAATTCTCAGGTTCATTCGGTATGATACTTATGGAAAAGATTTTCTTGAATAAAAGAAATTTTTTTTAGTATAAACAAATCTGAAGGTTGAATAGAGTCAACCAAACCAATATTTTTCTAGAAGGAGCGGAAAATTTTCATTTCCAATAAATTTTCCTTTTTTTCCATTTTCTTTTCAGTTAACACACTATTTCTGAATGCTTCCGGCATACCTATACACC
The DNA here is from genome assembly GCA_910591685.1 of Galerucella tenella. NCBI lineage: Eukaryota > Metazoa > Arthropoda > Insecta > Coleoptera > Chrysomelidae > Galerucella > Galerucella tenella. The sequence goes on from CAJUYH010008473.1 coordinate 9,717, forward strand.
GGATAATTGAATCGATGAAAATAAGTTTTTCTCGAAGTTAATTTTGTTGAGCCATAATTAATTTTATGACAAAGGGACAAATGTATTTCAAACTAACTTTATACAGATGAAGTTTTAATGAGAGCACTGGCGAAATTTCAGTACGTTAACCTCGTTGTTTTGACATAATTCATTGTTTATCACACGTGCTTTGGGAGTATGCAAAATGGGAGCGTCGTTTTAATTAGTAGTTAGGTATTTATGTATATGTACAAATTGTCCAGAAACTCTCTTTCAAGGGAAAAACTGCAAAAACTGAAGCTCGTTTCATTGCTTCCTAACGAAACTGAAGCTCTTCGAAGCTGCGCTGTGACATTCATTCCACTCAAATAACTTCATAACGGATTCCTTTTGAATGTAATTTAATGTAAAGATGATGCAATGCACTATAAAGGAAATATTTAGTCAAGAATCAAAGGGATGCAGAGAAAAAGCAAAATTCGATATATTGTCTTTGGGACTGTTGCAAAATAAATTTTCATTCATTTAAAAGTTCTTGTGAAATCGCTCCAACACAAAATCTAGGGTTTCTCGATAAATTTGTCATTGCCTCTTTTTTAATAAACTGCTTCACTGAAGTAAGTTGAAGTTGAGAACTATTTAATGTTCTATTGACAAAGTTTTGTTTGTGATATTTTGACTTAACTTGCTTATCTGACTAGTTATTTCATTTTCAAGTTGATAAGTTTTTAGTTCAAGGCAAGTTGTTTTTTTCCATATTTTCAATGATTCCACATCAGCCATGGTTTCCACTTCATTCAGTCAACTGTGATTTAGAGTTATGTTTTGAATAATAAGTATTAGTAGTGGCATTTATTCATTCACTTTTCGGAAAATCCATTGATATAGAACAAAAAAATCAAATAAACACCATTTTTTCACCGAGTAGGGAAGATTAACACTCCTGGACGACTGTGAAGATTGCTAAGTCGAGGCATAAGCTGATACTAAGCAACACAACAAGATATTTTTGCTGAATATTACACACATTTGAACGAAGTGGATGTCAATTTAGTGTCTAGTTATATTCTCATATGTCTCAATGTAGTATTTTTCGATATTTCTGATGTTACCTTTCCAGTCACCCGTACTTTAATCCAACTACGTACGGCTAATAATTATAAAAATTCAATTTACGTGTAGCATTATTGTTTATTATATTGACCCGGAATAAGTTCGCTTTTTATGTAACAATCAACAAAAGAAAACTCTTTTCCTTTCCTATTAATACTGTGATAAAGCATTTACAGGAAGTAGATGCTTTAATTGAGCCTTTGCAAAATATCACAAATGAGGAAGCTATGGTAATGAGCCAAAACATCTGAAATATACTCGAATTAAGATCCTTCATATCAAATAAATGAGTTTCTCCTCTTTTATAATTTTATGTAATGTAAATATTAAAGAACCCATTTGAATTTGCAAAAATTGTTGTAAATGAAGTAATTCAGCAATGTCCCAAAACAAATATGTAAATTTCATATATAAAATTATAAATAAATAAATTTGATATTAAGATCTAATGAGAATCCATCAAGTTACAAGATGCTAAAAAGAATTGAGGGTCTAATGAGAACCCATTACTAAATCTAATTCAAAATAGAAAATTTACACACAGGTCAAGAGAGGTTCTAAATGCAAATAAATTAATTTAAAAACTATAAAATGCTAGTGTAAATCAATGAAAGTAATTATCTGAGAATAATTCCAAATAACAAACTTTAATAAACATTGCAGTCTGGTAGTCTCCAATAACAAAATACATCTAAACAGAGAAAACGGATTTGATCAGTCTAATGAGAACCCGTTACCAAATCTAATTCAAATTAGATAACCAATCAATAGTTGAAAGAAACTCCAAACACAATAACCATTCAAATAATGAAGTATGTGAAAACAAATTACAAAAATTATTAAAAACAAAAATATATTTAAACCTAAAGAAAAATTTTTTATTAAGTAACTAATGGTCAAATTATACATCAAATGATATCCCAAAAAACAAAGGTAAGTCATTTTCAATGAGAAAGATCTGATTTAGAGTCTAATGAGAACCCATTACTCAAATCAACTACTAGCCAGAAAAAGATTAAGGGTTTAGTGCATTTTTTAGTTTTTAAATTAATTTATTTGCTTTTGGAATTCCTTTGTGTGAATTTTCCATTTTGAATTAGATTTAGTAATGGGTTCTCATTAGACCCTTAATCTTTTTAGCATCTTATAACTTGATGGGTTTTCATTAGACCTTAATATGAAATGTATTTAATCATAATTTTATTTGGGAAATTTACATATTTGTTTTGGGACATTGCTGAATTACTTTATTTGCAAATTTAAATGGGTTCTTTAATATTTACATCACCTACACAAAATTTTACAATGTCATTTTATACTCATGTTGGATGGCTTGAGTTCTGTGTTCACTTAGATTGTCATTTGTTAATTGAAGTAGTGTCACTTCAACTTCCGTTAGACTAACACGTGTTCGTGTATTAGTTGAAGACAATTTAAACAAATTTAAAAATGTTAGAAACTTAAATACAGTTTACCCTAATCAGGGGATTTTAAATTAATGTTATCTTAAGATATTTTAGTTTGTGACGTCAATGTGTTGTCGAAAAGTTTCTTGTAACAAATACCTGACGCGTAAGTGATTCTTCAGTTATTTCTTATTTTACATTTTCCAATTTTCATTACTTACTTGCACTGAAGATGGCTTAATAGCCGAAAGCGCTCTGCGATTTTAAAAAAATTGAATTTTACACAGTCTTGACTTTCTAGTCATGTGTACTCAGCTATAAAGATATTCACCTAACTGAATTGTTTGCAACTCTCCATACTCTGTGACTCTACATACTTATCGACAGAGACATCTACTTCCCATTTTAGTGTGTTTTGGAATAATAAGAAAGGTTTGTCCATAGGCGTCACAAAATTTTATCAATACATATTGATTTGAATAATATATTGAAAGATTATAAAAAAGGTTCATAAATAATTTAAATAGACTTTAAAAAATAGGAATTGATTCAAGTAACATATATCTGCGAATAAATTGAATAAATAATTTAATAGCGCCAGAACTCAAAGAGAGGCAAAGTTTTCTTGTTCCTGATTTTCTTATGAGCTGGCTGGAAAAAAGGCAAGTATAAAATAATTATAAATTGTAATGGAAATTCAAAAATAATCTAAAAAATGAATGAAATACGATTAAACATTACAATATATACCTATACAAAACAGAAAACAAAGATTTATTAAGAGATTATTTAAGAGAATTTATAAATATTAATAAAATTTGAAATGTCCACCATTATTGTTGATGCATAATTAATAACACCTTCTTATATTATCCATAATAACATCAATAACATTGCAGATAACTTCATTATTTTCATTTAGTTTGTTAATCTCAAGTTGAATCCTTGCTTTAATCACTTGTATATTATTATTATTAATAAAATCTGGTGGCAACGGTGCGTTGAAATAATAAAGTGTTTATAAAATTCGCCTGCATTTAATTCGATATATCGGAAAGTGCAGCGAAAATTAATCAACTAGAATTTGAATTGTGTCAACAAAAAGTAAAATACGTAGTGCTACATAAAAAACAAACTAAGAAAAACGTTAGATTTAGTGAAAACAATTAAATAAATAGGTTAGTGTTAGGTTATTAAAATAAAAAGCAATTGATTTAAGGAGAGTCCAAAACGATTTAATTTGCGACGTTGTCAAATTTAAAAAATAGAGAAAGAAATTAGAAATATATAATAAGTGGCTGGATAGATCAAGTATCTCCGAAGAGTAGATCTGGGTATCTTGGTCTTACGCTACCACGAAAATAATATAATTAAATAGTAATTGAATACAAAATATAAACAAAATGGATAGTGATGATTATTCAACAGAAGATTCAAAGAAAAGAAAAATGGATGGTTTATTTGAAAGTAGCAAGAGGACTAGCAGAACCCCACCTAAAAGTAAAAAAGATGAAAAGTTAGACCAAATCATAGCGTTAATGAAGGAAATGTCTGCAGATCAAAAGGATATGAAATGGGAACAACAACTTATTAAAAACGAGATCAAAGAAACCAAAGATCAACAGGCTCTGTTTAATGAGGAAATATTAAAGTTGAAAGTTGAAAACGAAGTATTGAGAAAAGAAAACCAAGCAATCAAAAAAGAAAATGCAGAAATGAAAACAGAAATGGAAGAGATTAAAAAAACAATGGAAATCATAGATAAAGAAAGAAGAAAGAATAATGTGATGATAAATGGATTAAAACTTGATACTAATGAGCCGTCGAAATTGGTAGAAAATGTCAGAAACTTTGTGAGTCAACAAGTAAAAATAAATATCGAGCCTAAGGCAGTTAACAAGATAGGGGAGAAAATGTATATAGTGGAATGTCAAAATGAAGTTGATAAAGAAAAAATTATGGCGAATAAAGCAAAATTGAAGGAGAGGAAAGAAGAAAGAGTTTTTATAAATAATGATATGACCAAAAAGGAAAGAGAAAAACAAAAAGAGATAAGGATGTTTGCAAAAATAGAAAGCCAAAAGGGAAAAGACGTGAAAATGGGATACAATAAGGTAACAGTAAATGGACAAGAATGGAGATGGGATAAAGAAACAAATAGAATGAAAACACTGGAAAAAATATATTCAAAAAACTAAATAAAGAAACAGATATTCATGGTAACAGAGAAAAAGACTCGGCAACGGAATTTGATACGAATAAAGTAAAATCAACAACGAAAATGTGGGGAATTGGAACATGGAATGTTAGAAGTATTTTAGGAAAAGAAAAAGAATTAGAAGAAGAGTTTGAAAATACAAACTTGAAAATACTAGCTATAACAGAGACAAAAAAAAAGGACAGGGGATAGTGAAAATGGATAATGGTCATATACTCATATATAGTGGCATTGAAAATGAGAAAAGAGCAGCAGCAGGAGTTGCATGCATAATACATAGAAGCTTAGAAGAACAAATTACTGGATGGACGGGATGGTCGGAAAGATTATTGGTGATGGAAATGAAAAATAAAAATATGAACACAAAAACTATAATAATTGTATATGGACCAAATGAAGACGATACAGTAGGAAATAAAGATAAGTTTTGGGAAGATCTAACTATGGTTACAGAAAATGCGAAAGGAAAAATATTTATACTTGGAGATTTTAATAGCAGAGTAGGAACAAAAGATGACATTTATAGAACAGTAATAGGAAAACATAGTGAAACATTTAGGAATAATAATGGAGAGCGGCTGCTGGATTTTTGCATATTACACAATTTTATTGTAACTAATACATTTTTCCAACATAAAGACATACATAAATATACACGTGTGATGGAAAGCAGAAATGAAAGGTCAATAATAGATTATATATTGGTGGAAAAAAGAAATCAAAAGGAAGTATTGGATACCAGAGTTAGAAGAGGACCAGAAATAGGAAGTGACCACTATTTGCTTGTAACAAAAATAAGAGAACAAGTAGAAATTACAAACCATAATAAACAAAAATTAGAAAGTACAATAGAATATGAATCGGTCAGATCATACAAACTCCAAAACAAAGATATGGCAGAGAAATACAAAATAGCATTATCAGGGAAGTTCTCAAATAATTATGATTTAATGAAAAATGGTAATTTAGA